>CAJNIZ010018624.1:62794-75763 GCA_905231905.1 Symbiodinium pilosum
ACAATACGTGTTGGCTCAAGCCGCACTCAAGTGTGAAAACAAACGATGAGCCAGCTGGAGATGCCATCATGGCTGAAAAGGTTTCATTTCGTCACTTGATTGCGTATCAACAACTTGATTTGCATTCTTGCGCAACGCCTCCTCTTGGGTGAGTCAAGAGACCACAATTTCTGGGGCCGCCCGGTTCTCCGGATTGTGGGACGCATAGTGTATAGTATAGTGCCAAGTAGCCTGAAACCACTTCGAGCCAGTAGAGCTTGAGAGCACTGTAGTTTGTGTTGGTTGTACCCGTACGCTGTTGTTTGGAACACTCGTACTCACAAAACGTTTGATAGTCCATCAGTTGCCATCAGAGATGTAGCAATGATGGAGGCGGGGTGACAAACATTTTGTACATGTACATGTCCCCGTATTTGTATTCCTAGGCTAGCATGTTTTACCATGCATGTGAAACCACATGATGACCATGGATTGCATACACAGGCGTTTGAGTGTTCGATGAAAAAGAATCATTTTCGCCTGGCTGTGGGGACTCGTTTTTATCCTTCAGGGATGCTGCCGCGGCCCGCTTTGCGATCCTGGGGGAGCTGAGGCGAGTTTCTCGTTTAGCCTTTGGGGCCCGCTAGGGCTGGGGCTTCAGTCTCTTTCTCCCTGGAGCCCACGGGCACCGAAGAGAAGGGGTTCCCCCCGGTGAAAACCCGGTTGGCCGCCATCAGGGCCTTTCACCTCACCTCAGGCCTCCCTGATCCCACCGCGCGCCTGCCCCAGGTCCCTCTCACCTTGGCCGGTTTGAAGAAGAGATATGGCACCAAGGAGAGGCGCCGCCCTGTGACCCCAGCCAGGTTACGATGGTTGAAGTCACATCTGGCGGGACGTTGCCTTCCCCCTGAGGAGGCTGCGCTGCAGTGGGCTGCTGTCAACCTAGCTTTCTTCTACCTCCTGCGTGCCTCGGAGTACCTCGACGCAGGGTATGTGGGCTTCGAAAGAGGCTTTCGGGGATGCGACCTCTCCCTAACGAAGAGGGACGCCCGGTCCGCCTGTCGGAAATCCGGCAGGCTGACGAGCTCACGCTTTTTATCCGGGGCTCAAAGGCGGACGTGTACAATCGGGGAGAGTACCGCAACCACTACCGGACTGGTCTTTCCCTGTGCCCGGTGACAGCTGCTATCGAGCTCTTCAAAGCCTTCCCCTCCCGTTTTCCGGGAGGACCAGAGGCTGACGACCTGCTCTTCAGGGACAAGGAGCAAGCCCCTCCCCCGGGCCCTGATCACAGTTTTGATCCAGAAAGCTGCTGAGGCGCACAGCCTCCGTTTTGGGGGCGCCTCGGCACTGTGGGCGGCCTTCGGAAATGCTGCGCTCGTCAAACGTTTTGGTAGGTGGTCCTCAGATAGCTACCAGACTTATATTTGGGACGCCAGGGCCACTTCGCGAGATGTGGCGAAAGGCATGGCCCAAGCAGACCTGACCCCACGATGAGCGGGTGTGGCGCGAGGGAGTCAACCGGGCAAGGGGGCCTGTGGCGCGTTTCGCGCCCGGGCCTAACCACCCGGTCAAATATGGGAGGGGTGTGAGCCCTTAGGGCAAACGGACCTTTCAGTACTCCAGGTGACCGCCTGCCGCACTTTTTGATGAACTCATTCGTACAGCTTTTGCGTACGTTGGGTTCTGATGTGTGTGTGGCAGGCTCAAGCTGGGTAGTAAGGTAGGTTGGACAGTCTTAGAGGCCCACCCACCCGCCCCCTGAGCCCTTAGGGCAAACGAACCTTTCAGTACTCCCGCGCACCCGCTTTGTGTGGAAAAAAGGTGACCGCCTGCCGCACTTTTTCATGAACGCAATTTCATTTTTTCTGAGGAAGGTTCTTTGTTCAGGTGAGTCCCACCCAGTTTCCACTTGCAACACTTTCTCAAAGACCGCACAGCAGAAGAAATATCTCCATGCATGTCTTTATGTAACATCTCTGCTCCGCTTCTCGTTACGAGGGCATTTCCTTTATCCCAGGGTCTTTGCTGGTCTTTTTCTGTCTTTCCCCGCGTTGTGATCTGTATCAGTATCCATTGAGATGCAAGGTATGCATCTGTTCGTCATCATTATCATGAACTGCTGAGCTGGACATTGAACTCACATGGTCTCGGAACGGCTTGTGACAATTTGTCATCTGACAAAGAAAGCCCTCAGTCAAGAGCGCAAAAGGACCATACACAAGTTTTCTGCGCTAGACAGGGCATGTGCAGGCATCCGAACGTATGGTCTTACAGCAGCGCTGAAACAAAGCATCAAGCAGGAAAATGAGCCCTGTGTAGGTCCGATATCTTTCGATGCAGCACCAGTACAGCAGAAGCATCAGTTTGAGAGTGCGTTCATTCCCTGACCGTTGCGCATGTGGTGCTGAGGCCCAGGTCTACGCACAGCTCGCCGTTTGGTTGCCAAGATTGCTTCGTAGAAAGTTAGCGCAAAAGCCCGTGTCTGGAGGCCCTGCTGCCCGGCTCGCACTTTGGAGGGCGAGCCCTTGAAATACTGAGTTCGCTGCTGCCTGCGCCGCCGAGCGCTGAGATCAAAGCCTCGAAGAGTCGAGCCTTCCACAACTCTCAAGCCTAGGTCCACTCCGCTGCTAAACCTCTCAGAGAACGAAAGAAAACTGGCGCGGTCTGCAATTCTCTGATCATTTGCTTCCACATGTTCCTTGCTTGTTTCTGATTTCATTTCACTATTCCCACCGCTTTTGGCTGAAAGCATCTCTTGTGGCAGAGATGGGCAACTGCAATTGCCCAGTGGTGGCCACGACCTGAAACTGCGCGTGTGTCCTCTTCGGATTGAACAGATACTCTTATTACTCTTGTGCAACTCTTGAAGAGATGTGTCATGCGAGGTCTCTCAGGTCCCGAGAGAGAAGTTCACCAAACTTGACAATCTTGCAGAATGCGACGGCGACGCCAACGACGCCCTGTTCAGGGCCCCAGGTTGTGGCGTTGTGGTCGGAGGTAAATCGAGGAGTGCTGGTATGTGCCGGTGTAAGACTTGAGGCTCAATGGAAAAGATGAGCTCGCAGAGGCCAAAAAAGCTTCTTTTGAGCAGCTTCAAGCATCTTCAAACTCTGTGGCTTTAGCTGTAAGCTGCTTCGCTAGGTGGGCAATGCGGCCCGGGGGGCCTACGTGTGGCCCCCGCGCTCCAGCAGCCGCTCAGATCCTGAGAGAAGGGGGTTTGCCGGAGTGAAGATGTGACCGTGGAAGTGTAGAAGTGAAGCAGGGTGACGGTGAGTGCGGTGCGTAGTTTTTGGTATTTTTTGTTCACTTCTCCAGAGGAGTCCTGTTGTCGTTTTTGTCTTTTTTCTTATCCTTCTTTTGTCTCTTTTGCGAGGCGGCGGCAGCGACGTGGAGTCGGAGACGGAGGAGCCGAAGCCGGTGCTGAGGCCCCGACGAGGCGCCGAGCAAACGGTTCGCAGAAATGTAGAAGTTGTCTTAGCACCCCCTCCAAGAAAATGCATGTCTGCACATGTCTGCACCTCTATGTTGCAATAAACTTCCGCCTCCGCCTTCTTCCGCCTTCTGCGGCTTGGCCTGCTCCGGCCTGCTTAGGCGCCGTCTTCGCGGAGCAGATGCAGAGCACAGGCCGAGAGATCTTTGCAGACGAAAGGATCTCTGTTAAACGGCTTCTTCGTTTAGAGTTTCGAGACTCCTCCTTTCCAAGGGAAAGTGGTGCCGAAGGCTACTACAAGGAGCCCTACTGGAACAAGCATGTTGCCTGGGAGAACCAGCTCTTTGCCACTCGACTCGACTGCTCGTGTAAAGAAGATTTCTCCTCAATGTTTTTGCCGGATTCTCCTCCATGGCAGCCGACTTTCCCATTTCAGGTGGCGCTGTCGGCTTGCCCGATCTTCCAGCAGGCGGGGCGGGCCAATCCTGTGGCAGTGTCTCTCGCATACCTCTCGCTCTTTTCAGTTCACGGAAGTGGAGATCACAAAGTTTGTCCGGGCCGGGCGGCTGGCAGACAGGGGCAGACGGAGATGGGGAGAGGGCATGAGAGCTTAAGCAGCTTGGGGTTTTGAGACCTCTGTTTCCTTTGTTTCGTTTGTTTGAGGCCATGGAAATCCACCTGCGCTATGCCACCGAGCCACTCTGCACCGAGGGCGAAGCAGGCCTTCCTCGCAATTAGTAAGCAAGCAGATGCAAATGCAGATAAAGGCAGGCAATTGTTATCTCGCCTCTTGGCGAATCTGAAAGGCTCCCCCAATTCAGTTCAGGAAAGGAACACTTGCTACTTGTTGGGGGGTGGGCCCAGAGTCCTGATGAGGTCAAGAAAGGTAGGGTTTTTCAGATAGAGCAGGTACGAGAGGCCTGTTTCTTTTTGCTCTCGGTGTGGCAGGGGATCCAGAATTCACGATTCCGTTTCCTACTGTTGGCATCACATCAGCAGGTGCCGGTATTTTTTCCGTATAGTTTTCCGTTTTGTTTTTGAGATTTTTTGGGTTCCTCTTGCTTGAGCTCAGAGCAAGAGCACAGAGTCAGGATGGCAAGAAGTCAGCAAGCAAGCAAGCGAGCAAGCAAGCCCACAAGAGCGCCACCAAGCAAGCAAGCTCCGAATACGAGAGAAAGAGCAACGTTAGGATGAGTTTCATCATCTCTCATCATTTGTTTTCATAATTCGCAAGATCTTTCATGATTTGCATGACTTGTCTTGATGTTCATGACTTTTCATGGTTATCACGACTTTTCATGGTTTTCGCGCTTTTTTCATGATTCTCATGAGTTTCATGAGTGTTCATTTTTTTTGGTGCTTCATGATGTTCATTGTGTTTTAAGATTTTCATGATGTTCATGATGTTTCATCATATTTCATAATGTTTCATCATGTTTCATGATGTTTCATCACAATTCCTGACTGTTCATCATGTTTCATCATGTTTCTTGATGTTCATTGGTTTCCATAATTGTCATGATGGCCCTGGATTTCATGATCTTTCATGATTATTCATGACTGTCATTATTTTCATGATTTTTTTACGCTGTTTCACTATTTCTCATACTTCATCATGTTTCATCATATTTCAACATATTTCATCATGGTTCATCATGTTTCATGATTTTCATGATTTCCCATTATTTCTCATCATTCTCCATCCTTCGCCATCATATTTCATCATATTTCATCATGTTTCACCATGTAACAGCATGTTTCATAATGTTTCATCATTGTCATGATTGTTCATCACGTTCAATGATTGTTCATCAGATTTCATAAGTGCTCGTGATTTTTTGTTCATGGCTGTTCATCATTTGCATGGTCTCCCATGATTCTTCATAATTTACATGATTTCCATCATCTCCCAAGATTTTTCATGATGGTTCATCATGTGCAATTGTCCATTCATTGTCATAATGTGTTTCATAATTTCCCAGTCCTTTTCACGATTATCAGATGGTTTTGTATTTTTCATGGTGTTCATCATGTTTCATGATGTTCGTGGCTTTCATGATATTCCATAAATTTCATGAATTTCGTGGCTGTTCATGATTTTTCATTTTTTCAATTGCTATTAATATTATTCTATCTAACAGCAGGACGAGGAACCGGAAAATGGATTCGAAGAACATCGGAAAATACTACGGAAAACAAACCTGAGACCACATCAGCAGCACCAAAATTGTTTCCTGGGAGCCTTGGCTCCATGCTGTTTGCCGTTGCCTCCTTAGTGTATCGTGCAAAGCAGACGTGGCTTTGTGTCCTTTCACAATCAGAGGGTGTGCACTAGTGGAGCCGACTTATTCGCTGATGACCGTTGATCTTTTCGGTAGATTCCGTATCGCATCTTATCCCCATCACATCTTTCCGGGCCGATGACGTATCTTGACTCTCAGGGGACGGGCTCTTCGTGGTCCTCATGGGCACCATCTCCTGCTACAAGGGCGACACGTAGCCCAAATGAAAGTTGTGAAGTGAGTCAGATGTGAGTCACAAGTCGCGTGTTTTGAACAAAAGGCTCTGCACCATCAAGCCTCCTGGCTCCCTGATCGACGAGGCGAGGAGCGCTAGAGGAGCCGCTAGGAGAGAAGTGAAAGCATATGATGAAAGCAGGGGGGGCAAAAGTCCTCCGTTCCTTTCTTTTCTCCTCTCGGAGGCCTCCGTGCTGTACAGCTATCCCCGGCCTTACAAGATGAAGGCCCAGGGCGAGCCGGAGCCCCGAACTTGCTCTTCCCACCACTCCCGCCAAGAACACACCACACAACTTCTTTAAAAAAAGCAAAGGGAGAGGTGAAGAAGATAACTCGCTTTTAAACATATGTATATGTGTTTGTTCCTCTCTCTCCGCTTTACGTCTCGGTCTCAGGTGCGTAGTCGCCAAGCTTGCCCGCCGAGCCCTTAAACGCCTTGCTGCGGCTTTCACTGTGTGGGTCCCCTTTCTCAAAGTCTCTGAATCCGACAGTGACGGCAGGTAAGGACTATGTGGATTTGGGAACCCGCTTTCAGCCTGGGCCCTCAGCGCATTCAGCCATGCGATGCGTGCGATGAGTGCGCAGCTTGCTTCTCCATTTTGACCTCCTGGGCAGGTTCTATGCGCGCGAGAAATATAAGAGCCTTCTGATGGAGACCAAAGTGCTCCTCGGAGACATTCAAAAAGAAGCAAAAAGAAGGAGAAAGCAAGAGGATTGTGTTTGTGTTTGAGGCTGGAAACCATGCCGCCGGAGGGCATCGCACGGATCGCGGACACCTTGCAGAAGCGGACCTACAAACCCAAAGAGGCACCTCTCAGCTCTGAGAGAGCTCTCACCGTAAGTCACCCAACCGAAGGGAGCGGTTGCTTTGTGGTGCTCAGGACATCATCCGCCAGCATGAAGAGGGCAAGGAGTTCTTCATCATGCTCTCGGGCGTGGCCCGAATTCTTAGAGATTCGGTTTGGAAGCCGCTTTCGTCTCCTCTCCGCAGCTCGTTCTATGGCACAGGCCCGGGTCTGGGTGCGGACGGGCAACGACGAGCAGGAGTACAAGCGCTACAAGGCCGGCGACCTCTTTGGCGAGCCCGGCGCAAAGTTGGAGGAAGGCGTTAGGCTGGTTAGGCTGGGGAATATTTTTGAATCACTCTGAGGCTGGCGCTGCTGAAGAATGCCCCGCGGGCCGCTTTCGTCTCGGCGGTCACCAGCGTGGAGGAGCGCCAAACATTTGAGAATCTCTGAGAAACTCCGCGCTTTTGCTAGTGGCATCTAGTGGCTCTGGTAGGTGCTGGCTCTAACGCGGAAGCAGTTCGAGAGGTTCACGACTTGGGGTTGGAACCCTTCTCGGTCCTTGCTCGTCGACTCGTCGAGGCTCTTTGGCCCCATGACCGACCTGCAGCAGCAGCAGTACCTGACAGATCCACGGACCTGCAGCTTCATTGTCTTCATTGTCTTGTCAGTTCTTTTGCATTTGGGAGTTCCAGGGGGAGGGGGGGGGACGAGGGGCGGACTTTGGGAGAGGAAGCTGATCGCGGACTTCTACATGGCCGGGGATGCCCGGGGCCCCCGGGGCACCCTCCGGCTGAAGCAGCTGACGCCTGGAGACTCAAAGAGTCAGAGAAGAGAAGAAGAAGAGAAGAAGAGAAGAGTTGAGTGTGGCTTCTTTGAGAGTTCTTTGAGTTCGTTTGGGGCCCTCGCTTTGTCTCAGGCCGTCCACGGACCAGGAGACCACCTGGCCAAAGCCTCAGAGGTCCTTCGCTCCGTTGGTTGAGCTCAGAGCCGAAGCCGCCGCACAGCCTCCCTGAAGGGGAAGAGACATTCAATTGATAGAGACTAGGGGAGAGAGTAGAGAGAGAGAGTAGAGGTCGTGACTTTAGAAGAGGAAGAAGTTTGAGGCGAAAGCTCTGAAAGAGAGGAAGAAGGATGTGCTCAAATTGCGTGTCTTGGTTACCCGGAACTTCCGCTGCTTTCTCGCTCCAAATTAACGCCCTTCTCCAAGTCCTCTCCATATTCTACATGTTGGTAGAGCCTTTCAAACTCACCTCAGGTTCTTCTTCTCAGATTCAAAGCAACTTGGTGAACGAAGAAACGGCACCATTCTTGAATCTTGAAGACGCGAGGACTGGAAGCACCAACTGGTCAAGACCAGAAAACAAACGACGAAACCTTTTAAACGGACACGCCGACCCTGCCATTTGAGGGCTGAAAAAGAGTAGTCGGAGAACTCAGCCCGACCCTTTCTTATGGGCAAGGGGCCCGTCGACACTTTATCTTTTAACGTTGTTGTTTTAAGTTTGCTTGGGCTTGAAGTTTCAGTTTAGGGCTTCGGTTTGGCCTCATGGAAGCAATCAAAACAACTTTTCAAAATTGGGAAGGAGTGGGTCATCGGAGCTCAATACCCCGACAGCGGACACCCTGAAGAGCGATACACAATCCAAAATCCTGTAAAGCGACCATGTACTCGAAAAGGAGTGTCAGCTTCGCCTTTTTCAAACGTGGTAAGAGGAATGTCATTGTTCGGCCCGCACCAAGCCATCCCTTTTCAGACCCAGAGACATGCCTTTGCCCAAGTCGTTGTTGATGCTGGCAGCTGGCAAACTCACATGCAGCATGGTGAAGCCGCGAAGCCTGAAGCCTTGTTTTCAACCTTCCTTGCTTGAACTGTGTGAGCAAATGCCCGATGTGTGTCCGCTACATCGAGGGCGCCTTTGAGCCTGCAAGCGACGTCGGCGTCTTTCTGCGAGCGGACGGGAAGATCTATCTCAACGATGACGGTGAACCCTGCAAAATTGACAACAGAGGTGGTGCTTATCGTGTTGGCAGGGATAGCAGACGTTTTCTCCCTTCTTACCGTCCTCGTGACAAATACACTCTGGAAGAATGGGATAAACTTGGCAGCGCAGGTCGAAAGATCGAGATCGAGATCGCCAAGGAAGCCGAAAAGAAGAAGGCTAAAGCGGAGAAGAAAAATGAGAAGGCAGAAAAGAACGGCACAAGTTGGAGAAAAAGATCAAGAAGGCCATCGAGAAGTTGCGGAAGGAGGAAGGTCAAGACCCGGCAACTCCTGTCATCTTCGCTGCGTGTCAAGATTGTGGTGCAGCTAGCCAGGAAGGATGGGACCTTGGGAAGATGCACAACTTACGGAAGGTTTGGATCTCGATAGCATCAAACGTATCCGCTCTGGAGGCTAAGCACAGAGATAAAGTCCAACAAAGCGCTGTACATTTCTTCAATGCCATGGTGACAAGGCCCGTTACACGCAAAGAGATGTTGTTCAAGCCAAACGCCATGAAAGCATTCATGAAAGATTGGAAAGGACTTTGGGATCAAGGCGTCTTTGACTTCACGCAGGTCAGAGAGTATGACGACGTCGTTGCGGAGGCTAAGTCAAAACGGAAGATGACCCCGCAAGGAAGTTCAAAGGACGTGGCGTTCTACTTGGTGAGCAAGTCAAGGATTAGAACAAGGCGGCCGCTCTGCTGCAGGACTTGGGGAACTTTCCGGCTACGCTTGATGCATCAAGATGGGCAAGTTTACCTGGGCACGATGCGCAGATGGCGGATGCCATCCAGGCCTACATCCAAGCAGTTTTGACTGGGACTCCTTGTTGGGTCGAGTTGCCCGACGAGGCGTGGTATCTCTCAGGATCTTTGTCAGGAACCTGAAGACAGTGACGTGCATGATGTCGAACCGCAAGTTCGCGGCTCGTCCTCCAGTGTTGAAATCCGGCCTACTCACCGTGTAACCGGCAAGCGTGCCCGCCAAGCAGGACGGCAGGGCCGAGCAGAAGAACGTTCAGCCGGCAGCCGCCCAGGAGATTACCAGGATCGAGGGCCTTCAGCAGCTGGGGCAGGAGACGGTGAAGCACGGCAAGTTTGCGGGCCAGATGTGCCACCACGTCTTCCAGGAAAAGTCGGAGTACCTCAAGTGGCTCACAACCCAAAGTACCTGAAAGTGATCTGGTAGCCCGGACCGATAACACAGCCCGTCCGGAGACAACCGTGAGCTCAGGGCCCCCAGGACACCGACGAGTTCTGGCGCACCGCCAATGACAAGTCGAGACACTGAGAATCTCACGGCCACATCCTGTGTCTCCAGGAGCACTTGGGAGGCGCCCTCCGGCGCCTAGCTGCAGTCGAGGCCAAGCAGAACCCAGGACAGCAGTGAGCCGCGATCGCAGCCACGCCCCAGCTCCGAAGACTGATCAAGCTTGTTGGTCTAATTGGCTTGATGACTTGTGTGATGATGATGGTGTTGGTGATGAGTTAGAGTGTGTTCCGTAAGAAGATGTTGGTAACCCTCTGGATTTGTCTGAGGGTGATTTGGGCTGCAGGGGTGTTGCAGTTTCGATATGGCGGCCTTGACGACCGGATGCTTTGCCAACTCCATTGGAGATACCTGAAACCCCAAGAACAGTGCCACCATGGACTTTTGAAAGTTTCTTGTCAAGTCGTTAGCGAGCAAAGCCAGGTTTTCGACATTTGTATGGATCTTCAGGCCTGGGCCGTCCATCAAATTAAGCAGGGTGGCAGAACTCAAGGGGTCTTGAGTGAGACCCAAGAAGCGTGCTGAAGTGCAATTCCGTGCCCTTACGGAATCCGATAAGCTGGAATTCCTGGGGGGCCATGAATGAAGAACGAACTCAGTTCTTACTTGGAGCATGAAGCTGTGGGCCTAGCCAGTCGTCATAATGTACCTAGGGATCGTATTTTGGGCATGCGTTGGGTTCTGTCCTGGAAAGCCGTGACTGATGAGGTGTCTGGTGATGTTGTTGGTCGTAAACCTAAGGCGAGATTGATCATCCGGGCTTATCACGATCCTCATATCCTCCACCTCAAGCGTGATTCTCCAACTCTGAATACTCAGAACCAGAACATGGTTCTGGGCATGGCGGCGTGTCACGGATGGTCTTGTTACGTTGGTGACATCAAAACTGCTTCAAGACTGAACTTGCCCGCCAAATCTTTGCGGAACCCCTTGAGGGAGAAAGCGACACACGCAAGCGCCCGCAGCAGCAGAGAAAGAGGGACTCCCCCCTTCTCTGGAAAGAGAAGAGGAACCCCGCCAGATGTGAGGGTGATTAAGGATAACCGCAACTTTTTAAGGATCTTTAGGGCCTCCTGCTCTACGGCGCTATGGCTGTAGCCTTTGCAACTGATGGAACCGATGTAGCATCCTCCGATCGGCGCGTGGCCGATGACTCCCCTTTAGACCCTCCTTTTGGGGTCTTTCCTTTACCTCCCTTACCTTCCTTACCCTGACCCTTTGCAGGCTGTTTGGTGGGATTTGGGGGGATCCTGTCTGGGACTCAGGCGGATTGGCGTCCTCCTGAAGTTTATTCACCCTAGGCTTTTTAGGGGGTTGTGCCGCCTGACCTTTAGTAGGAGCATGAAACGACACTAGCTTGAGCTCTGCTATCAACATGGAGTCGACCTTGCTTGTTCCCTCCATGTTTGAACGCGAAACGATGTACCCTGCAACCCTATCAAGATGGACCGGCCTATAGAATCAACCCCATTCGAAGGCAAACTGGGATCAGGAAGCTGTGCACGAACCTGAGTGAGACGCCGACACACGCGAACCCACTTCCGAGAACTATCCATGGCACTAGGTACATCCTGAGCTACAGGAGGGTTAACAATAAAGGTGATCATAGCCTGCGTATCTGACGCTGAACCAGGTTGGATCTTGCAGAAAGCCCTGAAGAGGAGAGCCGTTGCGCTCACTGTCCTAACATTTAAGGCCTCCTGTTCGATGACCTCCGGAAAGGATTTCAGAACCATGGTTACCACCCATTGCTCTAACAGTGAGTATTTACCATAACGGTACTCCTCCCCATCGGAATCTGGCGCCAAATGGAGCCTTTGTGTAGGGCTGGCTGCTAGCCGACCCTCATACGCTTCCTCCGCCTGAGCCACAACCCTCCTCCACCATTGAGGGTGTCCCCCGCGGTCCTCCCAGAGTCTCGCGGAGCTCACATTGAGCAAATCCGCAATGCTTTTCAGTTCGGTCGTGAGGTCATTCTGACCGGGTTAGGCGGATGTCAGCGACATTTCGTCCAAGTTGAAGATGGAGACTTTGTTCCATGGGGAGCAACGCTCTTCCGTTGGGCCCGGTAATAGTGATAAACGACCCTGGCCAGCTATGGCAGCAACAGTTTCTCTGGGAAGAGAGCCAATGCACACCCAGTTCTGACGGTCGTAGGTACACAGTACGTAAGAATGTTCTGTAAAACAGAACGGGGGGAGTGCATGTACATGAACAGGTGTGCATGCGACACGTGTGTTGTACAGACATGTGGCTCAAGCTGAACTGGACCACAGTAGTTGAACAGCAGTGCGCTTTGCATTCAGGTAATATGTACATATCCAGTTTTTTCAATTTCTTGTCCCTGTTTGGGCTTTTTCGTGTTCTTTTCTTTAGGATCGTAGAGACTGCCTCTCGCGCCATTGTAAAAAGATTGTGCCGTCTTGCCTAGCCGCAGCTTAAGTGCCCTACTTGTGTCTGGGGTATGCAATAACGTTCGTGTTCCTAGAGCAGACGGTTACGAGAGAATGTATGCCCAAACCATAATAACGTTCGTGTTCCTAGAGCATACGGTTACGAGAGAATGTATGCCCAAACCATAATAACGTTCGTGTTCCTCGAGCATACGGTTACGAGAGCATGCATGCCCAAACCATACTAACGTTTTCGTGTTCCTAGAGCATGCGGTTAAAAGAGCATGCGTGCCCAAACCATGTTAACGTTCGTGTTCCTGGAGCATACGGTCACCAGAGCATCCACGCCCAAACCATATTTCTTCTGTCAGCCTGTGTTGGACAGTCTTGCGTCCTACAGAAGGGCTAGGGCCGGCTGTTGGGGCTGTGATCCGAGCCACTACGCAAATTATGAGCATGATAAGCAATAGCTTTTCAGTGAGCACAAAAGCGCCGTTTACTGAGAGGGCTGGCACTCGTGCGAAAATTTCAGGATTCTTCGTACGGGTGCCCGTGGGCGCCAAGTGTAGGAAACACTGGCAGGCGTGGGTTATTTGGCTAAGCGC
>CAJNIZ010018624.1:75863-90019 GCA_905231905.1 Symbiodinium pilosum
ACAAAAAGCGCCGTTTACGGAGAGGGTTGGCACTCGTGCGAAAATTTCAGGATTTTTCGCACGGGTGCCCGTGGGCGCCAAGTGTAGGAAACACTGGCAGCCGTGGGTTATTTGGCTAAGCGCCTCGTTTTGGCGCGCGTTAACGCCAGACTGGGCCGTTCTTGGTGCTTACGCGTTTGGAGGTTGTCATGGGGTCACCAGAATCACATATCAAAAGCGTAGCCTTGTCCAACTGCTTAATCGGTAGGAAGGTCAAGTAGCACCCACTGCTCGCTGCTCAGCGTTGGCAATCTCAGAAGGTGCAACCTTAAGCCGGCATCGAGATTGCCATAACCTCTTAGATTCACGAAACTGGGTGATTCCTTTGGGGCCCTTTCAGGAGGGAGAAATTAGAGTCTTGATGGAGTGACAACGCCAAGACGAAGCGGAGTTGTCTGAGCACGTAGGGTTTAGGTTAGATGTTGCTCAGGGACCGGTGTCATTTAATGCTCGCCTCCGTCATTGTTTGTTGCCGTTCACTGGGGATCGAGTAGTCCTGATAGGCTACACTCCTATGGGTTTTGCTCGGTTGTCCCGTGATCAAATTCAGGACTTGCAGGATGTGCTATTTCCGCTCCCTACACATGATGCTTGGGAGTTGAGGGTGATGCTTCACGAAGCTGATGGGTTCTCTTCTGGGGATGATGGGGACCCAGAAGGAGGTGAAGAATCAGCCTCAGAAGGGGATGGTGTAGGTGAGGTAGGTGAACAGGAAGTTTCCCAAGGACCCGGGGTCTTGAGTGCATTCAGCCTTTTCCGAGGAAGCCCATGAAACGTTAAGAAGGGAAGTTATGTTTTTGTCTAGGGTTTTGATGGAAGAGGGGCAAGCCACCATAGACCACGCAAAGATTTCTCCAGTAGGAAGCGCACCATTCAGTAATTTGGTAGTGAGCCTCGAGAGAGAGTTTTGCCGGGTTCTGAAGGAGCGTGAATTTAGTGAAGTATCTCACGCCTATGATGAGGTAGAGGGTTGCGTTTTGGATTATGAGCGGGAGTCAAGGGCTCGGCTGAAGGATGTGCATGTCGGATCATTTTTTGAGAATCTAAGTGAGGGCTGTGAGTTAAGGGCTATGGCAGTTCTTAAAGGCGAGTACGAACCTTCGAGACCAAAAGGGGCATCTGAAGTCCCTGAGGAATCGGAGATATAGTACCAAGCCCAAACAATTGAGACGAGTGTTGCTTTAGCCGAGATTGAAAAATGGATTCCAATAGCGGGCAATTAAGCCGATCCAGAGTTCTGAGGTTTCTGAGGCGGACGAAAAAAGTGGGGCTGTTGAGATGATACCGTCTAAGGTGGTATACAAACGTAAACCTTCTCACGGGGCCAGAAGGGCATGTATAGTAGCGTGTGGAAAGTACCAAAAGGGCGATCGTCTTAGTTCGGAGCTGTCCCAGCCAGAATCCTTGGCTCGTTTCCATCTGTACGCTTCAGGTTTGGATTCTAGTGCCATTAGGGTGCAAATCAGGAAAGCGGCTATGGAAGGCTGGAAATCAGCAGTGATAGACGTGCGTAAAGCGTTTTTACATGCTCCTCTAAAAGGTGACCCTAAAGTATGACGCCGCATAATCCTGAAACCTCCGAAGGCCCTTGTAACTTGTAAGAATCGCTTTAATCTCCTCAGAAGGACAGTGGGAGGTCCTGAGAGCCATTTACGGCTTGGGTGTCTCACCATCCTGTTGGGGACGGTTTAGCGATAAGAAGTTGGCCATTTGAGAATGGGATTGCGACGGGTCTACCTACTGTATGGTCCAGATGCGCAGTGAGCCGTCTTTGTGGAGAGTTTTAGAGAAGGGATGGCAGTCTCAAACTTCAGTAACGTGTTATGGGCTCATTGGCATTTCGTGGACGACATTTTGTTGTCAATTTGCCAATGGCTACTAGGAGCATCTACCCGGGCCATTCAGGGATTCTGGGAGACTAGCGACCCCAAGTTTGCCAGTGAAGGCGTGCCTTTCCTGGGCATAAGGGAGCATCCCCATGGTTATCATCTCTCTCACGAGGCGTACGTAAGAGAACTTTTAGCTCGCCACCAGGATGTTGAAGGGGAAGCAGCCACACCTATCTTGCCAGAGAAATCGGAGGGAGAGGATGTAGAACAGGACTTAGTCTTGGTGGACGTAAGAAAAAGCCCAAGCTTTGGTGGGTGAATTGACCTGGGCGGAAACAAAGTTCAGAGTTGACTTAGCACACAGTGTCAATAGAGCCTCTCAACTTGTATCAAAGAGGCCACTGTTTGCCATTCAGTTCTGCCACCAAATAATAAGGTACCTTCGTTCGCACGTGGACTATGGCATTTTCTGTGGTAAGACGTCCTTTACGGCTGTGGGTTTGCGTAGGAGTTTCTGTACTTTCAGGGATGAGACGGACGCAATCTACATTCGGCATTCTTCAACCACAGCAGTACTTCATCCAGAAGAGAATTGCCAGTGGAAAGGGCGTACGGAGTTCCTTATCTACACCGCGTATGAGCAACAAGCACTGTCAAAGGCAGCTCCACCAAAGTCGAAGCCTTCTAGTAAGGCACCACCCCCAAAAGGCGGACTCAATCCCCGGCAACGGTAATATCGCACCAGCGAAAGCACCACCGAGAACATTAGGAGCAACCTCACCGCCGGTTAAGGCTCCTCCTTCAAGGTCCCAACCAGATAGTACTCGAGGTCGTTAAGGAGTCGGTTGCGCTTATGGATGGTAACCTTGGAATTCTACAGCTACAAAGCTATGATGTCCCGATCTTTGGTTGAAGTATTGAAATAGGGTGTTTGAAGAGGGTTTTCCTTTTAAGGTGTTTTCGGTTCCTTGTCTAACCAGCAGCGTTAGGTTTGGGACCCCTTGGTTTTCCTATAACCCTAGAAAGGTTTCATTCCTAGTCATAGGCGTAATCAGGCGGCTAAAATTCGAAAAAAAGCCTTGAGCCAGCATCCCAGTCACTGGAAGAATCCATACCTATGGGCATTCGTGTGTCCTGAATGGATAGTAAGCCTCTAAGAGGCGGAACTTCGCAGGATGTGTGGGCCGTAGTGACGTTAAAAACCAGGCATACCGCCTATGGATTCGAGGAAGGTCGAAGGGGGAGTGTGCTTGAGAAGACGTCTGCATGGCCCTTGTGCAAGGATGACCCATGTGTTGTCCATGAAGGCCTTTTTAAGATCAAGAGTAGTATCTGTTCCAATGAGAAAGTGTGCGATCAGCTGTGTCTAAGGGTTTACGCTCTTATAAGGTTTAGGCTCTTATAATTTCCCCTAATTGGCCACTCCGTCAAGTGTCTGATTCTCCTCCCGATCGACTACACCTCTGAACCTGCTATGCTTGCCGAACAGGAACAACGTCAAAAAAGCAAGGCAAAGCAGAAGGTCGCGCCTCTGGCCGTCAACTTTCGTCGGAGAATTCATGGCGGAAGCACGATTCTCGCCATGGAACGCTGGAATGGACTGATGGACTATTTTGTCACCTTCGACGTTGTTGACGCTCCCATGGGTGAGCCTGCGTCCATCTCCTAAAGTTCGATCTCTTGGGAGAATGCTGTGTCTGCCACGCCACTGACGTTTTGCCTAGAGTTTTGCCTAGCGGTTCATGTGCGCGCGCAAGTCTTGTACGCAGAACCGAGAGTGTGAGACGCACTTGTACAGTCACGTGTTTTTTCAAATGTGTAGGCGGCCAACTAATCTCAACATGACGTACAGACATTTCTTCAAAGGTGGTGTCAAAGGGGCGAATGAGGCTTTGCAATGCAGGAATTTCAAAATGGGTGCCAAGGAAGATATTTCCTCCGTCGAAGCAACAACTCTTTTGTCTCTTGAACAAGTTCACGCTTGTCCCTACAGCTAGCCGTGTGGGGGGGTGTGAGGAGATATGCACTCCCAATGTAAATATGTTAAAGGGCTTTGCCCTGGCTGGGGATGACTCAAGCCTGCATCCTCATTGGCTCAAGTAGCATTTGGCTCAACGCCAATATTCAATCAGCTAAAGGGTAGCGATAGCCTCTATACCCGACAGCGCTAGCGCAATAGTGAAACGCCTGGTTGCGCAGGAGAATCCGCCCACGCCCGAATGTTATCTGCAAACTCGCGCAAGGACAATGGGTTCTGCAGATCAACAGCCTCGTCTCTACGCGCTGCTGCATCAGCATACAAAACACGCACTGCATTCCATGCATTTCGAACAATGTCGGGGCCCCTGCAGTGCCTGTATCCCCGCAGTGCCAAACGGTAAACTATCCCAACAGTGCCCAACCGCAGAATATCCCTGCAGTGCCATAGTGCTCAGCCGCAGAATATCCACAAAGTATCTTATTCCCTGTGGTGCCCCAAATTCTGCATTCCGAACATCAGAACATTTTTCACAACCGCTTAGCCTGAGAGTTTTCCTGCCGTGCCCAACCCAAAGTCTCCGTGCCTGCACTGCCCGGCCGCAGCCTGGCATAACTTTTTAGAATTGCACACAAGCTCCGTATTGTTGCTGACGATGCCCCGCAGTTGAATCTGAAGACCTTGGTGCTCGAGCTGCTCGAGGTTAGTAAAAGCAAGAGAGGACCACAGATCCTTGGTCTGAGAACTGATGTTTAGAAGACATGGTCCGCGGTGTACCGGATTTTGATTCGTTCTGCGCCAATGGTTGGCAGTGGGCTGTGATGGCTGGAGAAAAATTTATTCAACTTGCCACTTCCTCTGCAGCACCTCCGGCTCCAAACCCAAAACAAGGGATTCAGCGAGTGTAGTGACTCTGGGATAGTTTGGGCATCTCCACAGGCAAAGGCTACAGCTTATGCGCGCCCTGATTCTCGCATTCATTCATTCAAGAGGACAGCATCATGAAGCTCCACTTTCAGCCAGGCAGCTTTATGAATATCTACCGCGCAAATAGATGTAATGGGCTGCAGACCCGTAGACCGAGTAACATTGCAAGCGCAGCGCGCAGCACTAAGCCAACGAATCCTCGAACCCTGAAAGAATAGTGAAACAAAAGTGAATTTGGTTGCAGACTCTGGAGCTTGGCAGGCCTCCAACCTCCGAGCAGCTCCTCTGCTACAAGTTGAGAATCTGGTCATGCTAGCCCTCATTCAAGAACCAGACCTTTCAGATTGCATGGCGCGAAGCCACGCCCCATCTGAAAGTTTCAACAGCCGGTTCATTTGTGTGAGCACCTTCATGGGCGATGAGCGATTTTCAACGCTTGTGAAACCTTCAATTTTGGGCCATCAAGACTCACAGGAAACAATCGGGGCAGGGCCACGTTGAGGCAACAGCAGAACCGATCCCAGACCCTTTTTTTTTCTCGAAAAGACGCTCAGCTCAATTTCAGCATGAAAGGAAGCCTGTCGCCGCTGACAGATTCCTGTCGTGTTCCCCTTAAGGACCGCGGCTCTATTGGCACACCCCGTTTTTCTGACATTTAACCGGGGGCACGTCCGCCGGCAAGGATTTTTGCAGGTGCAAGAACGATGGCAGTCACGAGGATCCCGTCAGAGAGAGAGGTGGAGTCCCCTTAGGCTTCGGGAAGCTTACAGGCTAAACGCTGATGGAAGACTAATCAAGTCTTCAGTCGTCTTCCAGCGAAGACAGGATGAAAGCAAAAGGCTCTGCTTAGATGTTTCATGTCCCTAGCTTCCTTTTTTGCGTTGTCAGGTTCGCGGTGTATCGTCCCACCAGCAAGGACGCCATCGCCAAGATGCTTTCCGGAGTGGCCGCCGGGCGCCAGGAAGAGGATCTCCTCCTTTTCACGGCTCAGACATCTTTCTCCCTCCTCTCCCTCTCCTTTTTGCATGACTCGCTTTAAAGAGGAGTCCCTGTGTGCCAAGGTGGGAAAGGGCTTGAACGTGAAGGGCAAGTCCGCGAAGAAAGGCGCCAGGGCCCCAAGGAGAAGCTCCGTCACAAAGAGACAGGGAAACAGGGAGAAGTTTGTTTTTTACTCCGGGACTCGCGGAGAAGAAGCACACTGATTGCCTCAGGATTTTTTGGAATTTTTTCGAGTGGAGAAGTGAGGAGAGAGAATGCGGGAAGACCGGGGGAGACGTCTTCACTCTCAGGTCCTTTCGGGGTTCGTGCCTTTCATCCAGATCAGTGACAACGACCACCGCTCCATCATCGAGTCGTCAGGGACTTGCTGCAGAGCGTCTTGTGGTGTGAGTATCCTTGTCGATTCTGCGAAATGAAACTGACTGGCGCGGCACGCTTGTCCCTTGATTGCTTTAGAAAAGCAATCCACAAAATGTTGGTAAGGCAAGGAAGGACGGACCCCCCTCCCAAACTTCAAAACCAGTAGTCGCAAAAAGCCAGAGTGCGTTCTTGCCACGCTTCGGCTTCCGGGAAAACACATGCTGCCTTCCTTGGCCTTTTTGCGGGTTGGAGGCAACCGCGTCCTGTAAGAGAAGCACGAGCATAGACAGGACCAGCAAGCGTCAACCCAGTGCTTGAAGCTCCAGCACTCCCAACTCTAACCACAACAAAGTGCACCGCTGGAAGAGGGGAAGAGCAGAAAACAATCCAAACACTGAAATTCTGGGCCGTGTGCAGTGCGTACTGGTAGATACTGAAGGTGGTTGATGCAAAGATGCCTAGCGCTTTTGAAATGAGAAGCTGAGCTGGCAGCACAAGCGGCAGCGCTGAGGTCCCCGCGGGAGTCTCGGGTGACCATCTACTACAAGACCAAGGCCAAAGGGCGAAGCGCCACATCACCACATCACATCACATCACATCAAATCACCAGCTTAGCTTTGAGGCTTCACGGCAGGAGGCGCAGAAGCTGCTGCAGGCAGGGAAGCTGAGACTTCAGAGATGAGCATGCAGCATGTGCAGCATGCATGCAAAGTCTCAGTCGTTTGGCTTTAGGCCGGGCTGGAAGATGGCAGCCTGGACATCGAGGACCGGTCCATCCGGTTGGTGGACGACTTCCAGCAAGAAAGCTCAGAGCTTCAGAAGAGGAGAGAAAGAGGAGAGAGGTGTGTGTAAGAGTTTGAGTAAAATATATATTATTTTTCCCTTTTTTCTTTCCTTTTTTCTTTCCCTGTGTTTCGGCCTTTAGGCCCGAGAGCTGGGGTTTGGATTTGCCGGAGCCCTTGATCCGGGAGATGTACATCGTCCGCAGTGACCTGACCCCGGTGATGGGCCGGGAGACCCAAAGCCAGGAAAGGAGAGAGAACTTTTTTTTTTTAGAATTTTCTCAAAGAGAGGGGGAAAGTGAGAGACCTTCAGACCTCCGAGGCTGGGAGACGGGCCGGCGCTCGGAGCCTGCCTTCATGGACATGAACCTGCATGCCATCCGCGGCAAGTCCGAGCCGCAGGTGGGAAAAGAAGGAAAGAAGTGGGAAAGAAGTGGGAAGGGAAAGAGGGGGGAAGAGAGGAGAGAAGTTGAAGAGAATCAGGTGGTCCTGTATCAGTACGATGAGAGCGATCCCATGAACCCCCGCGGGCTGCTGATTGCGTATGCGGAAGCCCACGTGAAGCCCGTGGTCTCGGACTTCGACACCTTCACGGTGGGCAGCCGCGGGATGCGCTACTCCAAGCTGCCAGCTGACCAAGCGAAGCTGATCACATGGCTGCTCCAACGGACCTCCGAGATTTTGACATCCTTAGACCACAACCCCTGGACCTCCCGCTGGCTCGAGGCCAGAAATCATATCAATTATGTGTGATGCCTTTCCTCTTCTTTTTGTCGTTTCTTCTAAGAGGTCCTGAAGAAGGAGAACGAGAAGGAGGAGCCTTGACCCTTGCTGCGCTTGCTCCGTTACTGAGAGAAACGAGAGGAAAGCAATTCAAAGAAAAGAGACACAGAGACGGCGAGGACGGCGTGCACCCGGAGCTGCCCAAGTTCGGCTTCGGAGACCCGACTTCGTGCCCGACAGTCCTTGGATGTCCTTGGAGCCTAAACCCACAGAATACTGTATGGCAACAGCAATCTTGGAGTCTTGGGTTCGTGGGGTTTGTTTAAAGCGCACGACTTGGGCCCTTGAGGGCTTTCAAGAGGTACCAGCTCATCGCAGATGTTGTCGCCGAGACGGCACCTTGCGGCGCGGTGCGCCACGGCGCGGAGTGCAGTCAGGGGCCCAGTATGGCCCCGCTGAACCGTGATGGAAGAGACGTTTGTTTGAAATTGCAGGCAACTTCTATTTCCCGCAGGCTTTCCCGAATCTTCAGACGGATCCCTTGACGGCGTGTTCAGATGCGATGCCAGGAGCTGGACGACGAGTTTCTGGTGGTTTGGCATGGTTTCAACGAGATGCACGGTAAGCTGGGTCCTGAGAGCTTCTTGGAGCTCTCAACGGCTTCAGCATCTTCTTGCTGTTCTTGTGGCTTGTAATGATGCCCAGACCCTGGGATTACAAGGACGAGGTGCGTCCCCTTTCAACTGGCGAATCTTGATTTGAAAGAAAATGCGAAAGACTCGCAGTGCGCAGGGTGGCCTGCGGACGTTTCTGCTCGAGCGCATCGCCGAGGGCTATTCCTTTCCCTTGAACCCTGCCGGGGAGCCGAAGGGAGCCGAAGAGAAGTTTGTGGAGGAAAGGAGGAAACATCTCGTGATGAGGTCTGGCCCGTGCGGGACAAGGGCTGGTACGAGGTCTACCAGGCCAGGCCAGGCCATGAATGGAAGCGCTCCGCTTCCTCTGACAGCACTCCAGAAAAAACGCTTTAACAGGTTGCCTTTTGCAAAAGGCAGAAGGCTCTTTAGCAGCTGACTCTTAGAGTCAGGAAGACGAATCGTCTTAGCCGCTAGGGCCTCTCCGGGTCTCTACGACGTGTGAGGCCCTGAGCGCCTCGGAGCACGGGGCCACGGACCTCCAGAGCTGGTTCCCTCCCGAGGCATGTGAAATTCACCACGAGTTGAATCCATGGAGTCGTATAAAGAGAGACAAAGAGATGCAATTTCTTGTCCTATGACTGTGTGACTGTGACTTCTCCTTCTCACCTTTTTCTTCCGAGATCAACATCAAGTTGTTCTAGTCCCCGTGCTTCAGTTGGAGTACCCGAAGCTCATCGAGCAGATGCACCGGCAGTTCCCCGAAGGCTTCCGCCTCGTCCAGAAGTGATCACAGCCAGAGAGGGGCACTGGGGCATCCCTTTCCAGAGAGGTTGCAGAGAGAATGAATGGACCTGCTTTTTCGGATGGTTGTTTAACTTAGAAGATTCGTCAAGATTGTGCAGTGCAAGAATGCAATAATGGAATGCAAGTTAACGTACACTGTTTCCACCCGTGGACGTGTGTGAGCAGCTGCCCCGTTTCACCGGCCTCGGCTGGACACAACTCTAGTGCGTTGCATTTGCTTGCATTTGCTTCGCATTCATTTGCTCTCTTAGCACGGTTAAAGCGGTAGCCTCATTCGTGGCTCCCTTTAAAGGGGGTGCCCAACACGCCCCTCTTGAAAAGAGGTGGCAGAGACGCCCTCCCAGAACTGGGGGGCTTTCGTCTGCGAAAAATCGAGAGTATAGTCCGGGCATCTTCTGGAAACAAGCAAATTTGGGGCTATTTGACCAAAATTCTCGTAGTTACAGTGAGTGGCGGCAAAAAAAGGCATCCAGAACTTCATATAAGGGTTCAACCAAAGATAGGCCGCGTCTGCTGTTATGGTGAGCGCGATAGCTCGGGACAGTAAAATGAACAGATGCGTACATGCAGTGATCAAGCACAACATCGACAGACGCCAGACTTCCCTTCCAATCTCCGCTTGCACCTTGCCAACTTTCGCCCCGTGAGGGTGATCAAAGATGAAATGAATGATGCTGAAGTTCGGCGATCTGGATCCCAAACCTCAAGAGAACCTTCGCTCCAGCAATACCACTGATCTTGCTGTACCTAGTTCATCCTAGTTCTGTTGAATCTGTGCCACGCAGAGAAATGGCCGCATGGAGGAGACATGATCACGACACGCGGCTTGAAGACACGGCCTCAGAAAGTTCACTGCAATCAGATGCTGCGATTGGGCATCCAGCAAGGAGAGAAGAGGTCCTGAGAAGATGTTCTGCAAAGGAGTTGTGAACAAGGTTCTGAGAGGATGTCTGGAGATCAGCTCGGGAGGCAGAGCTTTTCTTTCTTTGCGATTGGCTTAGCCGTCCGGCGTACATTACATTCGCTTGCAAAAGAATAGGATCAATACATCCACTCGTCCAAAATTGCAGTGCTTCTCTCTAAAATGAGGATTCAAAGTCTTCTCCAAGCGAAGCCCCATCTACACCCTTGATACCTGCCTGCTTCCTGCGATACTTCGATCACATCAAGCACTATGCAAGCCGTACAGTCTCTCAAGGGAGTCTCCTCCAGGAAAACTTTTGTGGGATCAATGTTACCGAAGCTAGAGTAAAGCCGGTGAACCACCATCAACAGCTGGGGTGAAACTTGTTTGGAATGCAGTATCCTTGCAACCTAGCGGACCTAGCACACATGGTTGCTGCGTTCATGTCGTCCAACTCCACATCCGGAGATTCATCACATTCCGGATTCAATGTGGCCCAGAACGGCCGAGGAGCCTCAACACGCCTCGGAAGAAGCAGGCTCAGAACTCCCTTAAGAAACGGCCCATCTGCGCAATCACCCTGCTGTGCACGGCGGCACCGTGTTCCACATACTCTCTCTCTCCCGAGACAAGTGTGTGTGTGTGTGTGTGTGTGTGAAGTGTGTGTGTGTGTGTGTGTTGTGTCTTCGACTCTTCAGCTCCGCCTGAGTCCTGTCGGTCGTCGTGTCGTTTAACGTCGAGTCTGTCTGTCTACGTGAGCATCAAAAAGGCATGCACACTTTTGCTGTTTTGAAAAGGCTTCTGTTTTTCACAAAACAACTTCGTAAACCCGGATCACTGTGCACGGGCCATCCGCAGACCTCCAGGTTCGTTCTGCCGTGCATGCCCACAAAACCACCAAGACAAACGCATCATTTCAATGTCATAAAAATGTCAGTCGTGCCATTCCTTTTCGCAAAGGCGCATTGAAGCAATGAGGCCTGCAACACGGGAGCAGAAGTGTTGCCGGCGCTTTGGAACATGGAATTGCCTTTCCACAAAAAAAAAAAAACATGTAAAGTCAAATGTCCGTGGCGTTGGACTCACTAGATATGCGCTGGGCAAATTTCATGAAGCAAGAATACAAGGCAATAATAGTTTTTTTGTGCAGCAACACAGCGTTTGCACGCGTGCTTAATGGAGGCCCTAATTTGTTTTGCATCCATGCCGGAGAGCGATTGAACAAAGTTTGCTCCTCGCGACTTTGGATGCACTTTTTGATGTACCCTTTCAACACCTTTTGGATGGACCCGCAATGCTCCACGACTGCTTCAATGAATCTCCGCATTGCAACTCGATCACAGGGCACCTCAAGCAACTCCTCAAGCTGCAAGTGTCCGCAAATCGCACACACATCACCCGCAACCTGCGGCATCCACCATGTGTTACATGCCAACATGCTCATCAAGACAAGGGGTCGTTCCTGGATAGCCTGAATCAACATGCGCACCCTAGCCACACATTCAACCTCTATCGCCAAGCCAATGCGGAGCATGCGCACCAGTCATACCAGCCGACGTCACTCCAAGCAATGGCATGCAGCTTTGACGCCAATGTCCATAGTAGGGGAGGCAGAGCAGCTTGCGTGCAAGATTGATCGCTGAACTCGACGCAAGGAAATGACCAAGCTATGACGTAGCTGCATGATGAATTGAGATTTTCAGCCACTGTTCAGCCTCAAGTCTAGCCACTGTGCCAGCCTAGCGTTCCAAAGATGCCGCTCGCAATCCCAGAAGATCTTGCCCTGCCACTGCCTGAGCTCACGGCAAGAAACTCGCCTGAAAAGTATAGCAAACTTATTGAAGGCCGAATGGAGCCTTGCGGAATAGCGAGTGGCGGCTGCTTGTGGAGGAGCGTCGGGTTTAGGGCCCTTGGGCCCTTCAACTTTGCCTTGATTTCGCTGAGTCGTGCAGGGCTATCGTGCAGGGCTCCAGCACGGGGAGCGCGGCTCCGGGCACGAGGCCGCGGTGGGTTTTCCTAAGCTTGGTGTCAAACTTCATGCTTTGGGATCAGGCCTGGCTGGTGCTAGTGCTGGTGCTTTTGTTCGCGACAGCGGCTATGGGGGCCCGCTGGTACTTCCAGGCCTCCCGAACCGACGCTTTGCTTTGCGCACTTTGCTTTGGCGCGTTTTGCACGCGTCTTGCACGTCGCAAGGGGAGATGCGCTGAAGCCCGAGGCATGGAGTCATGGAGTGCAGTTTTGAGTAAAGAGCGCAAAAGTGATGTCCCAGCAGCTGTGTTTTAGCAGGTTCGAGGGAGGATCCGCTGCTGGAGCTGCAGTCTTTGGAGCAAGGTCTCCGAGATGGTCCCGCCCTGCACTCAGGTTCGTCTAAAGCTTTTGCTCCCATAGAAATGACGACGCAGTATTTGACAGAGTGCCGACTGCTGAGTCCTGAGGCCAGCGTGGCGCTGCATGATTTTGCTGCGCA
Source organism: Symbiodinium pilosum (assembly GCA_905231905.1). Classification (NCBI taxonomy): domain Eukaryota; class Dinophyceae; order Suessiales; family Symbiodiniaceae; genus Symbiodinium; species Symbiodinium pilosum. The sequence goes on from CAJNIZ010018624.1 coordinate 88,311, forward strand.
GGCAATGCTGTCTTGAAATTGTGTTTGGGTTTGGCCGTCTAGTGTCAGGACGTGAGCAAAGTCAGTAAATTGGCAGCAGATGCGTCAAGCTGGTTCATGAGGTGCAGCCGGCCGGGTTCATCACCCCCGGACTGGGGCGGCCCGTCTCCCTCCCCACTGAGCCCGAGCTACCCGCAACCTCCCCCACAGAGCTGGGGCCACCTGTCTCCCTCCCTACGGAGCTGGCATCACCCTTGTCCCTTCCCACGGACTTGGGATCAACTGCAAGCGTGCCCATCCTCACACAGCCGATATCACCTGTGTCCATTCCCACTGAGCTGGGGTCACAGGGCACAGTGCTGCCAAGCGTGGCTGCACTTTTCCCTGGAAGACAAAAAACATTCCACACCGCGGCGACGAGGATTGCATTTTGTATGGTCAGAACTTCTTGTCTACAGTTACATCTCCAAGCTACGTCATAGCTACAAGATGCTAGAAGTACGTAGCTACACTAGTCACTAGTGGTTACAGGTGATGCTTTTGTGATGCTTTTTGTTTTGTGGCAGGACGCCTGGCAACCTGACGCAGGCGATCCCCAGGGCGAGCCCTGGGTCGAGGCAGCGGGTTTCTTACGAGTCTTTTGCTTCGTGGCCTCTGCGTGGCATCCCTTTGAGAGGAGGAGCCGCAGGCCGAGCTCTGGCTTGGAGCCAAGGAGCTGATCCAGATGATTCACTTTTCACGCTTTGCATCTTTGTGCATGAAAGCCTTGAAGCTCCGAACGCATTTCTTTGATTTGGGACATCGCAGGAATGGAAAAGCCTATGCCGCTTTGCCAGGGAACACGAAGCACGCCTTCTTCATGCTATGCAACGAGGCGGTACGTAGCTGCGACTGGTCACACCCTACCGCTGCTCTACCATGTTCCCAGGCCTTGTGGGTGGGTCCTTGGCTTGAGGCTGAGGCACGCTGGGGTTGGAAATCGGTTGACTTTCCATGGATTTTGCCCAGATGCTGTGATGCATCTTAGCTTCAAAATCTGTGCAACATTGTGCAACCCCTTTGACATTGCCCATCACTGCCATCTTTCAACTCGTTTCCGAGCAAGCAGAGTTTAGCAAAGGTCTTCCCGCAGCTCTATTGCTTGCGCGTGCTGCCTGTTGTTTCCGTTGGGCGCAGCTTTTCACTGCGTTAATTGTGCAGGTTGAGCTGGGTGATTCTTTTTAAAGCAATTGCAGGCAAAGACAGCAATCCAAAGAACAAGGGCAACAGTGCTTTCCTCAGCAGCCAGCGTAGGTGAGTTCTTCTGCAGCTGCCCTGCCTGGGTGGGCATGAAGACTACGATCAGGAAACTGCTGGGAAGCTTGCAGCAGGGCTTTTGGATGCTTGCAAGGAGCTTGAATCAACTGAGCAGTTTACGGAGCATTTTCAGCGTGCCAGCGTGGCCCCGGCTAAGAAGGAGACCAGCGTCGCCCTCTCTGAGTCTGTCAATTAGACCGACTTGTTGCTGGATAAGGCCACCCTCACGAAGCGACCCAGCTGCAAGCTAAGCACATCCCAAGCTGGCAGCAGTAAGACATGAAGTGACTAAGTGTTTGTATTGATATATATATGAAATTAGGTTTTGAAAAACAGTTTTGTGTTCTGCAGTTGCGATCCGGAATGGCAAGCACGTGGTGGCCTACATCATGAAGCCAAAGGCAGGCTGCGACTTGGCAACGGCTGCCTGCTTC
>CAJNIZ010018635.1:0-15608 GCA_905231905.1 Symbiodinium pilosum
TGATGCTGGGCCTTCTTGCCATGAAGGGCTGGAAAGGTCCCAACTGATGCTCATGATCCTGGCTTTGCACCATGAACGACTAGAAAGTTTCCAGCTGATGCTCATGATGCTGGGCCTTCTTGCTACGAACGGCTGGAAAGGTCCCAGCTGATGCTCATGATGCTGGGCCTTTTGGCCGTGATGGGCTGGAATGGTCCCAGCTGACGCTCACGACGGTGGGCCTTCTGGCCACGAACAGCGCTGGAAAAGTCTCAGCTGATGCTCATGATGCTGGGGGCCTTCTGGCCACGAACGTTTGGAAAGGTCACAGCTCATCCTCATGATGCTGGGCGCCTTTCGGCCACGAACGGTTGGAAAGGTCCCAGCTGATGCTCATGATGCTGGGCCCTGTGGCTGGACACGGAATGTCCTACCTGACCCGGGCTTCTGGCCTTGAAGCACTGGAAAGGTCCGACTTTAGGCTCATAATGCAGCTTACGGGGGTTTGAACGGGTTCTGTCTGCTGTCTGCATTCCGGCCCTTCTCAGACGCTTACCCCAAGCTTGCTACTGGTCTGTTAGCAGCCTGAACCGACAAGGACTTGGCCGCTGCTTTCAAGCTACGCAAGAGGCAAAATATGAAGACATTTACAAACAAGTGTTCATCCCGACACATTCTCTCTCAATTCTCAATCACTAAGCCCGCAGTTACACATTCTGTCTCAATCTTCAAACACACAGCCGGCAGTTACACATTCCGTCTCAATCCGTAAGCAGTAAGCCAGCAGTCTTGACACTCCTAATGGAAGATCTTAGTTGAAGAAATCATGGAAGATCACCAATGTAATTCGGGTAAAGCGTAACATGTAGATAATTGTCAACTGGATTCCCAGGTAGTCCCCAAACCCTAATACCCTAGACCCTAAATAGTTGTTTCCATTTCATTTCCACTATCCCAGTAATATAACCCATTTATAATCCCAATATTATACTAGTTTCCATTTTCCATTATCCCAATATAAACCCAACATAACCCGAATATTACCCTATGAGGCGCGCCCGCCATCCTCGCTTCTGCGGGCGCTGCCGCCATGTGCGCTTCGAAGCGGCGCATGCAAGGCGGCGAGGTTTGTGGGTTTTCTCCTGACTGCCTGAAGCCAAAAAAGCGTGTAGCATAAGAGCTTAGTTTGCTCGTCTGGGGGTTTGGGGACATGATTCTACTTATTTGCGATTTTGAGCGTGGGCTTGAAAATCCGATGAGAGGTTACAAGTAGGGGCCGTGGTCTTAGAGTTTGGGAATATAGCTTTGGGGCTAGCATAATTGTTGCTTAGAAGCTTTCATTTCGGCCTGTAGCCGTGAACCTTGAATGAGATCCCGAAGCGAATCGACCCCAGGCCATAGCTTGATATTAGTATTGTTAAGTATCTAGGCAACTACAGTAGGCCTTTAAGGGGGTGATGAGTGAACATCTCATTGCAGAACCATGTCGCGCCGGAGCCTTCGGAGAGGAAAGGCTGCTACAGCTGGCAGCTAGTCTGCAGGAGCTTCCACAAAGGGGTTTAGGGTCTAGATTTTGACAGGTCCTTACAGCAACAGCAATCCTCTTATTTAAAGAGGTATCTGGGGACTCCAACCTCCAGGAAATCCTTACATCACTGTGTTACATTCTGGGGAATAATTGGCAGGGCATGGAAACTAGGATGTTACATGGTGCTTTCCCGGATTGTTTCCATCACTCCATCTTAGTATTGGACGAATCTCACAAGAACCCCTGCACCATCCTTGCCTTAAGGCCCCCCCCATGTTGAGCAACTCTTTTCTCTGAACCCCTAAATGCTAATTCCCATGCTAGACCCCTAAGCCCTGAACCCCTAAACCCTAAAGCCCTGAAGGCCTAACCTCCAAACCCACTCTTCGTACCGTATTCTGAGGAGATGGAGTCCGCGGAGCCTGAGGCTTTGATGGAATTGCTGTCAGGACCAAAACTATAAAAGGGAGGCTTTGGTAACGCTGAAGGGAATATGGGGGGCTATTCTACTAAAACGAATCTTGGCGTTTTTATGGACGTAGAGTAAGGGATCATAGAGGGATTATCGTAGGTAGTAAGCGGCTTGGGGGTCACCCTTGCGATAGGCACCTAATGAGACTCATGTGGCTGTGATCCTTATCTGGCGTTGGGGTAGCCAAACCCTGAACTCCAAGCCCTGAACCCTAGGCCCTAAACCCCCTAAACCCTAAATCCGAATAAGAGTTTCCATTCTATTTTCCATTACCATAGCATATGTATCAAAGGGCCAGGCAAGGCATCCCTTCGGCTTAGGGTTTCTGATGTAGGGGAGGCAGTTTGGTTCAGGGACAGTCGACGGGGGAGTGGCGTGCAGACGGCCCTAAGCCAAGGAGAACCTGCCAAGAATCTAGTATGTTTTTCCTTTCTTCTCACTGGATGGAAGCCCTCGCAGAGAGCTCGTTTTGAGTCTTTTGTGTTTTGGAGTCCTTCAAATTTAATGGACGCGTCTGACTACCTGTGACTCCATTGCTGCCAATGAAGTGAGCAATGTCGGCCTAGACCCGTTTCCCGAAACCCTCAGCCCTAGACGGGCTTGGCTGAGCTGACACGAAGTCTCGGTCTCAGCATGCTGGCTGTAGCATAAACAGTGAGGGATTGGAGCCCGCGGCCCCAAAACCTCCCGTGCACTTTGGCTCTGCGGGTGGCCGACCTTTCATTCATGCTGCTAAGCACTTGCTCGGTCGCTAGAACAGGACACTAGGATTTTTCAGTACTGAAGAGATGCTGAAGCCCCCCCCCTGCCTCAAACATCGGCGGAATAACCATTGTTGCACTGTTGAATTTGGTTCTGAGATGTCAACCACTTTCCGGCAACTCACCCTCGTATTTGGCCATGATACAAATTTCCAATAAGATACCATCACTAAAGGAGGAATGCTGTCGGAATGCTTGTCATTGGCGCAGGTGAGCGGGTCATTATGAGCCCTCAACCTTCCACCCTGAACAATGCAGCAATTTCCATGGTCCTTTCCATTCACCTTCATTCTCCGATATCCCCATGGGGGTCCCACAAACAAGAGGGTAGCATGTTGGGGTCCCGATGCATTGGGGTCTAGATTGGGTTTTCCTGTTTTCTGAAGCTACCAAAATCATACGGAGAGCGGGATATTCAGCCCGCCAGGACTGGGTGCAGTCTCCACGGCATTGCAAGGCGAAGGCACCAAGTTTGCAAAAGCTTCCGGGTGCTCGGGAAGGACAGGGGTGGACCCCGATAATTATCCCTCTACAGCCGCGCCTGCATGCCTTCCCCCACTCCCCCTAAAGAACCAAAAAGAGTGGCTGCAACATCTTGTGTTTAGCTTTCGGGCTTGTAGATCTCAGTCCTTCATGAAATACATACGGCATCACCAAAGATGAAACGTTCTCGGCCACAGGGGGAGATAATGCCAGATTGAGAGGGTCACGAATGAGAGTATGGCCCTATAACCCAAACATTGGGAAGTTTCCATTCTCTTTTCCATTCTTCCATGGAACCCAATTCCCGCAGCCTAAACCCTAAACCTCACAAAGCCCAGGTCAGAGGCTGTTTGCCACGGATCGGACCTCAGCGAAGACCCGGAGCGGTTTGGGGTTTAGGGTTTATGGCGGACCCCCTGGAAAGGCCGCAAAACATGGAGCCTCCCCAAATGATCCCAGTGTTACATTGGGGTATATAGCTAGAGGGGGTTTTGGGGGTGTGGGTTTCTCAACAGGGCCTGTTTCATCCTAGGATTTTCCTTAACGCTTGTTGGTTGGTAGTAGAGAAGGGGGATGAATCCCTACAGTAAGCCCTATACATCCCCCAATATGAGATAATTATTTCCATTTTGTTCCCTATGTGGCGCTTTTCCACAAACATTAGCCGCTTTATGTGCCCCAAACCATAATTACCACATTGGCCGCTTTATGTGCCCCAAACCATAATTACCACTGATGTGAGGACCGTGAAAAAGCGGACCTTTTCACATTTGCAAGCCCCTGCATCCTAACTTTGGAGAACTATGACACACTGTCGCGCAGGAGAAGATGGATTTCATACAAGGGTTTGATGAGTTAGGTTATAAGGCGTGCAGAAACATGAAGAAAGGTTCTATATTCTGGTTTGAGAATGCTTAGAACCATCAAAAGCATCCTAGGAAATTTATGTCTTGACTTCCCAAAACACGACAAACCCTGGATGAAGAATGCTTCGCACAAATAATGCAAACACTCGTCCATGAGGGAAAAATCGAGCAGCGCAAGGCCGCGGATGCTTCCGCAACATCCACGCCACGGTGGCGACGGGCACGGGCGCTTCGGATGCAGGGTTTAGTAAGCTTGGGGAGGTGAATCTGTGATTCATTTCTTGCCTCCTCCTCCCCCCAAGCTGAAGGAAAGCATCATCAATATTAATTGCGATCCCAGAAAAAAAAAACAAGCCCCACAGCCTGATAATGAGATGAGACCCACGCTATGCAGTGCCATAGTAGATTATGCAGGGGTATATTCATTTGCTAAGGGGTTCGGAAGTCGGGAGAGCAGATTACTACCTACTGGACGACCATATCCCGGGGCTGACCGCTCCCGGCATTGGGATGTTCTTACCCAAGTAGCTCAAGCAGTATAGAGGCCATTCAAGGCAATGGGGAATGAAGTGGAAAAGAAGATGAAACGTGAGATAGAATTGTTTTTGGGTTTTAGGGTCCTGCTCCAAGTTTCACAAAAAATGGGGACAGAAGCAGCCATATTCCAGGTGCTCCCGTACGTACCCGCCACAGTGCTGGCAATTCCTCAAGAGCTTAGAAGGCTTTGAGATGCTTTGAGACTAATGGTCCTGGTCATCCATGTTCATTTGGACAGGGAACCCTAGACCCAAAACCCTAAACCCTAGACTCTCATCCTTAGACCCTAAGCCCTAAGCGCCAGATTCTTGGTCTTGACCAGGTCAGCGGCCTTTTCCCTGAAGGCGTGGACGTGGCTCAGGTCGGCCGCACGGTGACCCAGCAGAAGATATCGGAGAAGGCGGTTTAGAGTTTAGGGTCTAGGTGTTGATGTTTGGCATGGAATCCTTCAGGCCGCCGTGGGTGGGACGCGCAGGAGACGGTATTTATGTAAGTGAGAACACCGCGAAAGAAGCCAGAGACTTTATCCAATTCTACAACCAGTACTCGTTCGAGCATGTTTTCTGAAAAACTGCAAGCATCTATGAAAGCGATTTTGCGCGTATTGAATTTCCCCGGGCATTGAAAGCTGCAGTTTCATTGGGAAGGGCAACGCTGTCTAAACTCTGAGAACCCAATCCCTGCAATGTAAGCCAGCGCCAGGCAGAAGCCAAAGCCGCAATTGTTGGGTTAGGTGTCGGTCTTATTCTCAAGCTCAAAATGCGCAAGCCTCCTTGAGGCATCTTTTCAACAGCCGACACTATACTATAGTATTTTCCAGTTTATTTTCCATTAGCCCAATATGATCCAATGTAACCCTAATGTCACCCCAATGGGAAATCCTAGACCTTCTCAACACTGAACCCCTACTATAGTAGTTTCCATTTTAGTTTCCATTATCCCAAAATAACCCCAGTATCCCTGATATTACCCCAATGGGAAACTTTAGACCTTCTCAACACTGAACCCAAAGCCCGAAGAGCTCAGGTTCAAGCATGCTTCGATTTAGCAGACGTGCCAAAGATTGCCGTCAAGGATGTTGAGGCATGAGGGTACCTCCCCACCCTGTAATAGTGGTATAATAGGAACATAAGAGGACCCTAATATACTCCTTGTTATCCATAATAGTCACTATTACAGGGTGGGGGGTAACTTCGGAAGTTTGAGACTCAGGGTTTGAAAAGAATGCAAGTGTTCCTGTAATGCGAGCGTAGCGGTTGGACTTGTGGTAAGGAAGCCACGGATGACAACAACAAACAGCAGTTGTTCCTAAGCTGGCTCCCCTTGATGAGTCAAATCCCTTTGCAAAGTGATTGATTGCTTCTCCGAGGGAGTGCTCTTAGATTTTCGGATTTGGGCAGGAGCGCTTTATGTCCTTGCGCACTTGTTGCATGAGATGTTTAGCAGTTGGAAGATAGCTTCGCTTCTTGTTTCTATGCGCGCAAATCCTCAAGTTGCAGTCCCCGGCTCTCCTTTTGATGGGTCTTTGCGATCTTGCTTGGAGACGGTGTTGTCTTTAGACTGGTCCTTCTGTCATACGGTTTTTTGACTTCGATGATAGATGATGCAAGGGGATTCCTGATAGTTGGTTGCAGAAGGTATAACAATAAGCAGACTTGGGTATTATATAATGTTAGTGTTAATCTTGGTTTGTGTGGGTGAATGTTGTATATACCCTAAACTCCAAAGTGCTGGGAGGACATTGACTGGGTGGAACACGTGCAGAAGAGTTGGGAACCGATGTCGCTGGGCCAGCGATTCCAGGCTCGGCAGTTTTACCCGACTTTTGATCAGCGTATTTCGGGTTAGGGCGGTTAGGGTTTTGGGCTCAGTGGCTCAGCTCAGACTGTGACGGGACATAGTGAAATCATCGTTCAGCCGAAACGTTTGATTTGTTGAGGGCTCCGGGACCTGGAAAGGTACACACGATTTCAAAGCCTTCCACGGAATATAGTCTCCAGATGTCTCCAGGTCGGTACGCGAAATCCCCAAGCTCAAGCCAATTTTTGCTAAACTCCTCCGGGTCTCTGCCAACCTAGGACCTAGGAGTCCCTCCGAAACTTGCTTCAAAGATGGCGGGCCTTGAAAAAGAATCGTCAAAAGTTGGCCTCTTGTATGAGTGCTTAAGACATCCCGGCGACCCATGCTTCCTACCTGGTTTGAAAACCTGGTGTGAAAAGGTGCTGCTACCCTGGCATGAGGGACCAGAAGGCACTCCCTGAGTTCGCTGTTGAGGGTGTTCCCAGTGACAGGCTGAACAGATGCAAAAAAGTAAGAGATTTGCAGGGCAATGGTGAAACTAAGATATGTAATCCATTCCGCATCTAGCACACTCTTTGAAAGCTCTGATAGTATGTGCTAAAGTGCGACGATCGTATGTAACTGCTGCTCCGGTACTTTTCCTGGAGCGAGACAGTACTTGGAATTTTGATGACGTCAGCCCGGCTCTTTCACTTTTTCTCATGGGGTTGTTGATTCTTGCCCCGTTTGTGGAGGCTGCGCGCATGACTGGTGCCTTCTGCAAATAGTGATGTTGACGCATAAGTTCTTGGGAGACCCGTCGAAGCTTGAAGGTTAGAAGGGAGGCGCGTGGGTATTCGTTTGAGCTGAAATTCATCGTGGAGCAGCGAAGTATGAAGGCGCTTGAGGGCCAGAAGTCTCTTGAACAGAGATTTACTTCAGAAACGACATGGGCATGATCACGTACAGCCGGATGCGATCTTTACACAGTCCCGACAAAGCCGTTACTTAAGCTGGAGTCAAAAAAAAAAGTAATATAGTAGTTTCCATTTTATTTTCCATTATCCCTATAGAACCCCAATATATACCATATGTTAGATTGGAGCTCCGTGGCTCCAACTGTGGCACACAGGGTTGCTGCTTTTGGGTTGTTTGTGTGCACGCGGCTTTGGGCTTGGTCCCACAATGATTTTGCTGGGGTTGGCTGGTGTATGAGCAACTTTGTATGCAGCACAAGGTCAGAACATCCGTGGGTAGGCTGGGTTCCCCTGAACGGTTTGCGCAGGTGGTCAGTGGAATGATGGGAGGTTGGTGCTGCGTTTGGAGGCCTTCCGTGAGAGTGAGAGTTCAGGCTTGACATGGGCAGAGGCACAGGCTTCGGGTAAGATACAAGTAACTAGACCTTGGGAAGCAGGAGTGCGGGAGCTGGCTATGGAAATTACTAGAGGCTTATAGGGAGATACAGTAGGTCAAAATCTGATGAGCAGGGACTCTTGGGACAAGCGGGTTTTATGTGCTGAACCTTACAGATCTACCTGAATGTCTCCAGACCCCGTATGTATGTACGTGCTACGTATGACGTATGTGTATATGCAGTATGCAGTTAGTACAAGATTTGTTGTACTAGTATGGTATAGAACAGACCTTAACGATATCAGTAAGATATATAGGTCCGTGTATGAGGGCGCAGACCGTCTTGGAGCCATGCTTCTAGACAATTCAAGCTTCAAGTTCGCATCACAGGCCTTTGAAAGCAATCCCTTCAAGGGTAGGTGGGGTCGTCTTGAGAAGAATTTCTTCATTTTCACGGCCGACCACACGGGCACATGTACGCAGAGGCTTTACAGGGTAGACCGCATCATTACTCGGGCCAGAGAGTGCGCTTCGCATCAGTCATTGATATTTCTGGCTGACTAGTCCGGAAAGAAGGGCCGGAAGAACTGCCCAAAACTTCTGTCAAAGTCACCACAGAGCCCAGTGGGCTTTCCTGAAATTCGCCGAAGCCCCTGAATCTCCTGGTTGTACTACAGCATTGCGGCTGTGGCCTGCGAAAGACGCCTGCAAAGGTCACGAACATGCTGATGAACATGAGGAGGAGGATGGTAACGACAGAACGGCTATTGTCAGCCATTCTTGAGATAATACTAGAACTAGGTAACGGTTTTAGTTTATCAGAGTTTTTGCTGCACAAATCAAAAAATGGATCTCTAATAACTGTTGCCCGGAAACGAGTAGCAGTAAGATTCATGCAGCGCAATGTGTTTTGGACGTAAGCCCTAAAGCTGGTAACTACTCAAAAGCCGATGCCCTGCATCCCAAAGTGTCCTGTCATTCGCTGATTTCATCCTAACACACGTCCACCAAGCCCAAACACAAAAACCTCGCAGCAGCAAGGCAAGAGTGCGAAATAGACGGAGAAAACAGATCCTACGCCTTCAGCCCCTCGGGCCCTAAATCACAAAGCCTGCACCCTAACCTGCCTACACTACTACCATTATCATTATCATTATTATTACTATTACTAGTACTATTACACTGTTATCATTATTAGTACTACTACTACTACTACTACTACTACTACTACCTGAGCCGCATGCCTTCTGCATCAGCAGGGTGGAGCCGCCTTTGGCCTGGGAGACCATCCGACCCCTGACTCAAATTAACACTTGGGTTTGGGGGTTGCTTGAGTGGGAGTGGTAGTATAGGGGGTTGGGGGGGGTTAGGTTTTAGGGTAGAGGGATGTGTTCCCCGGGCTCGCTTACCCACCAATAATAAGTTAGACGGCTGTACACACAGGATAAGCAGTCATGCTTTGAGACATTGTTGGTGGCCTTGTCATGTAGGAGGATGGCCTTCCGCGTTATGCGTAAGAGTGCCTCAGGCTGCAGCAGGGCCAGCTTTAGTTTGACTCAGTGGTCATATTCATCCAGTTGACAGCCTTGCGCATGCAATTAGTGGCCCGCTATCGCAGGCTTTCGGATTTCATTATCAAATATTGCTGGCTGCGGGGTTCGCGGGTTTGGGACTTTGAGTTCGTGCTTGAGGTTTAACCGTTTGGTTGTAGTAGGGTAGAGCTTTGACTTTAGAGTTTGAGATGCGGATTTGAAGGATGTTTCGGGTTCATGGTTTGGTTGTTTAGAGGGTTTTAGGGCCAGCATCCATTTTCATGGTGGGTTTTTGTTGTGTCTCATGCCTATATCACGGCTTTACTGTTTTGAGACATGTGACCCATGCAGGCATTTGCGTCCTAAACACTTGGCTCCAGATCATGAGCTCCCTTTGCACAGACTCTTTCTGCCCCCAGTCAGTGCTAGCTATGCAGGACGACGCAGGGAGCCGTGGACTTTCTTGAGAGAGCGCCTAGGCTGCCAATGTGGGTGGTCAGCAATGACTTTCAACAACTGCACTGCACCTGTCCGCAGGTTAGGCTAGGGCTTAGAAATTGTAGCCATGAAAGGATTGCAGATATGCATTGCAGGGGATCCCCAAAGAAGTCTGCAAGATTTTTTGGGAGGTCTGACATATTCAGACTTGTTCGTCATGTAGTGCGGGGATTTTTTGGACTGCGTGCGGTTCACAGACAAGAGCATTCCATCCGGCCCGTGCCATGTAGGATGTGGGACACACCAAAGGCACAGACGCTCTGGGTCCGAAGTTTTTGTTTCGTGCTGTTTCGCGCCATTCCATTTAGGACAGAACCAACCGCAGTGCCACAGAGGCTGGAAAACAGAGAGCCCAAATCAACTCTTGACCCTTGTAGCTTGATGCACGTGTTGCATTGCGGACAGTGGACATCCAAGCTCATTACCAGAATGGTAGCAACGGATTCATCCAGGAAAGAACGAGCTAGATATCTGCTGCCCTTACATTCTCAGTTGCGGCCGGCACAACAGTATGCGCAGTGCAGGATCATCAGTGAGAGCAAGCCCTGTTCTTGAACCTGGTCACGAAGTCTTAAATCTTTGGGGTCAGTGGTTGCTGACGTCTCATACTGACTCTTCCCAGTGTACAGTACTGGTTCCCAAAGATCCCATCAATCCCATTTTGAAACTTGTGTGCAACATCCTCAGTACTTGCGCAGCGCTTTAGGGGGTCGCAGCCTTGTACAATGAAACTAAACCCATGCCGCAGCATCTTCTATCAGGGCCATGCTGCTCCAAAACTGGTAGTATAATGCAGTTCATGGTACAGTTGGCATTGCTTCTTGCTGGCTGCTGTCAGACATGTCGTTGCTTTCGGCTTTTGAGTCGTGATGCATGGTGTTGTCGCAGAGGTCGTCCTTGATAGTTAGTAGCTCCTAGCTTTGGATGGGCCCCTGTCACACAGACCCACATAGCGGTGTCCCTTCTAGGATCCCAAGCAGGAACGCCAGACGCACACCCCAGTTCCAATTCTGAGGGCCCCACCCGCAGCTGTTCCGAAGGTCCTCGAGTAATCCCCCGGAATGTCTATCTGCAGTCCCCGCAAATTCTGTTCATTCCTTAGGTGTTCACAACGCCTGAACACGAAAAAGGGTCCAAGTGTTGAGAGACATGTAGATTAGGTGCTGGCGGACAGCGAGTTCGAAGCCAGCACAAAAGTCCTGGACTACGGCACAGGCGGGATTAGTTGCTATTTATGTCGGAGCGGCAGCGGCAACAGCAGAAGCCAGCTAGCTTCGTCTGCCCCCCTCCTTCGTTCCAATCGACAATACTGGCTGTTTCTTGACTGGGCTTCGAGGAAGTTGAATTTGGTTGAATTCCGGGCACATTACAGTGCCAAGTCAATCATTTGGTGAACCTGTGGGTCTTTGAGAACAGGAGGTTACAACTCGTGCGCGGGGTTTTCCAAGGGCAGGTTCATTTTCATCTCCTGTTGAGCTGCAAGAGCCTAACCATTTATGTGGAGACATAAGCACGGCATGATGCCATGTATATGTCCCTCACTTGATTTTTTTTAACCTGGCGATCACGCAGCACCTTGACTGACTCACGATGCTGGGCTGTTGGAGGGCCTGGGCAAAACTCAACGGATACCTACAACCTGCGCCCACGATCTTTGCGAGCATCATATTTGACCTGTAGCATCGTCATCCTACATTCCTGTTTTCTCATGGGAACACCTACCCGGTAAGGCTCACTACAACTGCCTGAACAAGAAGTAGCAGTAGAAGTATGGATAGATACTCCCAATATGTTTTGCGCTCTATTTGCTAGTCCATGTTTCAGTATCGTTTGGTAGGTTTTATTTTCGTACAATGAACTAGAATCAGGAGATTTATTGGGTACTGACAGTTATTGGATCCTATCAAAACTCTGCAGGGTCCGGCGTGCTGGCCATTTGTGCCGCCCACCTCGGCGCTCAGGCTGTCGGGGTTACTTGGCCCACTTGAAAGCCACGGTCTGATGAGGGGGTTCCCAGAAATTAGAGGAGGTTTAGGAGTTTAGGTTTAGGATTTAGGGCTTATGGTATAGGGTTTAGAACTTAGGGTTTAGGGTAGGGATCTCTTTGCAGGGCATCACGGGGGTTTAGGGGTGTCCTTTGCAACAGGCTGAGTTCGCAATCCGCCCACCACCCACCCTGCATGGATCCAGAACTTTCAGACACCTTGTACAGTTCGAACGCTACAAAAGGTCCGAGCAACCTGAATCCTAATATGCTATAGTAGTTTTTTTTTCCATTATCCCTATATAACCCCAATATACTACAGTAGTTTCCCCGCATTTCTGCAACCTCCATAAGGTGGATGTGGATGCCGGCGCCGTAGCGGCTGGGCTGAGAAGAGACACAAGATACTTAAGTAATCTGATAACCATCTGCTTTCAGAAAAGTTTATGTTTTGGAAGTTCCAACCTCAATCACCAGAACTTGAGTTCTAACGCAATTCAGCCTCATCACAAACTGCCTTCTGCCCCGAACCCCCGAACCGAGCGTAAGTCATACGTCCCAAATGGTAAAAGCACCAGTCAAGAGTTGGAACGCAGGGTATGTAAGCCTTGCAGGCTGAGCTTCATCCCCCCGCCAACCCCCTATTGTTAAAAATGACCTCTTGTACTACACTTCAGGTGGACCCCCCCCAACCCTGTAATAGTAGCTATAAGGGATAGTAAAGATTATTTTAGGGTCCTCTTGTATTCCTATTATACCACGATTACAGGGTGGGGGCTCCTCAGAAGTTATACTACATGCTTGGAGTATTCTGTAGTAGGGGGCGGTTTAGGGTTTAGGGTGGCTGGCGCGCTGGCTTTGACAATATTAGGCGGAGGGGATTCTATCCTTGGTGACCACCAAGGTTGGGAGCCTACCTGCCTGATCTGAACATCCACAACATTAATACTAATACTATTATCACGATAATATTATATAATATTCTTACTAGTACTATTTCGGACATTATTGCTATTCTTCCAAATTCTACTATTACGATTATGTTCTGGCATCTTGCACGAAGTAGATAGAATATGGCTTTGGGCATATTATAATAAGATCCCCATATACCCCATATTCTATCTACTTAAGGCGGACTATATGCTTGGGGCCATTGCAAGCTGCTTAGATGCTACTCGTACTATTTCCGGGAGATCACTAGCCCAACCTGCGACGGAACCCAGCCTTGACGCCCTGCACTCTGAATCGTATCAACAGTATCAAGCCCAAAATAATTCCAGTTTCAATTTCATTTGCCATGTTCGTTTCCGTTTGATTCTCAAGTGTTACCCTAACTCCTAATCCTATGTAACTTAGGAGGAACCCCCCCCACCCAGTAATAGTGAATAGTAGTATAGTAGGAATATAATGGGACCCCAATTATCCCTCATAGTCACTATTACAGGGTGGGGGCTCCTCCTAGTAGATAACCACTATAGACCAGAATGCTGCAATCCCACCAGGCCTCCGCAGTGAGAAGTTTTGAAGCCAGCGAGCCGCGCAATGGAGCAAAGCCCGTGGACTTCCGCCCCGTGGCAGCAGTTTCCAAGGGTCTGTCAAGAAGCCTTAGAACCCATGGGAGCTCCTACAAATCTTCTTTGGTTGGGATGCCCATGGAATCTACATTACTTCCTGGCATATTCCTCCTCTCCAACCATCTGCCTCAATCTCGCATCTTTGCATGTTATTGTGTGAGGCTGCATGCAGCCCCCGCAGCTCACTCAAATAGGTTCTGTTTGCAGTGCTTACTGGGGACCTAGCTGACTGGCTTAAAACTGCGTGGAAAGCAACATCCAAAACGTGTGAAAATCAGCCGCACGGTGTTGAAGGCCCAGTGCGCTCGAGGAGCCTGCTTTACTAAGAAGGTTTGTGTCAAGGTCTTTCAAAGCTACCCACCACTGAACATCCGCATGCATCCCTCCAGAAGCACGGCAAAGCATCCAGGAGTGAGCCCTGAGAACTTCGACGATGCTGAGGACTCCCGTTCTGTGGCGCTGCGACAGTGCATATATCCCCGGACCTAGACAGTTCAACCGAATTCAAGTGTGAGCCACGGAAATGCAATCTCTGACACTTGTCTCTCCCAATCTTACTTCCCCTGCAGCTGCAGCAATGCGTCTTGGGAAACATGCCCTTATCAGGCCCACCTTAGCAACATGAGGGTGTGCTCATTTTAGGTCTACTGCTTCCCTCGGCAAGCCCCAGAGTCGGGCCAGGCCTATCAAAGATTATATGTCATTAGCTGAGATACCCTAAATCTTAGAGCCCTACATATTCCTGTAAGCCCTTTGTTCTCATGTTCTCTTCTTCCATCTGATTTCCATTTTTACATTATAGGAGAATATACAGGAGAGTGATATGGGCGGGGTATTAAGGGGGATGCTAGGAGTCTAAACTATAGGATAATTTCCGAAAATAGGGGGACCCCAATATAGATCCAAAGATATTATAATCCTTAATATTGGGACCCCAAAAAGGGTTCCCTCAATTTTGGGAAAATACCATAGCTCATATTACAATCTTCCACAGTGCCAGGCCTTCACGAAATCCTTGCTGCAAGAATTTGGAGCCTTCGAGGTGGTTGTTGCCAACATCTTGCGAAGGCCGCTGCTTAACTTGGGTTAGCTAGGAATGAAGGAATGGATCCTTATAGTAGTTTATATATAACCCATGATGCCAGTTTCCATTTTCTTTTCCATTCCTTCATTATTCCTAGTTGACCAGAGGTGAGACGGAGGGGGTTTTGCCGGGCTTTCAAAATTACGACTGCCTCGCCTATGTCAGCATTGTGGGAGTGTGTTGGATTAACAGTTTCAAGGCTTAGGGACATTCGGCGCCTTCAAGGGTCCTGGATGTGGAAAGGCGGAATGTTAAGCCAGCTACCGTCAGAGGCCTGGATGAAAAATGTAGGTGTTTAGGGGTTTGATGAGCCTTAACTTAAAGCCGGGTATTTACACACCCAGTAACTGCTGTCCTGGAACTGATCTTGAGGTGGTGGGGTTTCCAAAAGTTGGGGTCCCGCTTATACACGCCGATAATCTAAGAACCCCAAATTTTGGAAGCCCGCCCCCAAGTAGGATTTGCTTAATGTAGAAGCCGCAATAATTCCCAATATTATGGTCCTAGATTCCTTGACTGATTGTGGTCGTGGTGTCGTATAGGATTGGTTTCTCGGCTTCTACTAGCACATCCCTATAGACCCTTATGTGAGCACATGTTCCATGTTCTTTTCCATTTGATTCTCCATTATTTTGAGTAATATCCGTGAATCCCATATATCATCCCTATACAAGCCTTATATAACCCTACATAATTCATGTATCTTCTCACTTCGGCTTTTATCCACTAAGCCCTAAACCCTAAACCCTAGATCCTAAACCCTAAATCCTAAACCCTAAATCCTAAACTCTAGACCCCAGACCCTAAACCGTAAATCCTAAGAGAGGCCCCTGGTGGCCTTGGCCCCTGCTTTGGCCACGGCCGCGGCGCCAGGGGCGCGCTTGGCGCTTACGGGCCTACGAGGCACTGAGTTGATTCGGGGGCTTCCAGAAAGGGTTTAGGGTTTAGGGTCGGTTTAGGGGTGAGGGAATTGGGGTTAGGGGGGTTTTAGGGATGTACATGGACAATTATTGACACCAAAACTAGGGTTTGGGGCCTATGGTTTAGGGACTTGGGGTGTAGGGCTATCTAGGAACGTATAGGGTCATTATTAACCTCCAAACTGGAGAATCAAGCTGAAAAGAACATCGAAGGTAAAATGCAAACCGGGATTATTGTTGAAACTAAACTCATACTCT
>CAJNIZ010018635.1:16490-64262 GCA_905231905.1 Symbiodinium pilosum
TCTACTCAAGGGGGACTATAGGGGTTGAGGCGTCCAGGCTTCGGGCATTTAGGGTTATGGGGTTGAATATTTCGAGCCTGGTCCCGACAAAATCTCACAGGAGGGCACCTATGCCCCCTATAGTCCCAACATATGTCCCGAAGGGTGCCCATGAAACAGACCTTTGTATCCCTGTTGGGGGCGTTAGCGCTCGTAAGGAGGCTCCTTGGGCTATCGGGATGGTTCTACGGGATCGCATAGTTATACTGAAAGGATCTACTTGGGGATCTCCCCTATGGGCCACTTCTTTTTCGCAGCTTTAAGAATGACATCTCTGGGAACCTTTGCTGAGCACCTGCATAGCTGAGTTGTCAGTTACTCTCGTTTCTTATAGTGTTTGCTGGGTGGATGCTACTGTGTGTTTGTTGTGGCGGCTGCTTAGGCTGTAGTCCGCTCAGTCTCAGAATCCAAGCCCAGCACCTCCTAATGACGGGATAGTCACTATCAGGGGGCGCAGGGTTTCTTCTAAGGGGAGGGGGTTAGTGGAAGTAGACCTCAAGATATTATGAAGGCCCTATAGTGGGTGGCTTGATGCTAAGTCATTGGGCGGCATAGCGCCGTACACAGACGACTAGTCAAAGGTGACATGCGCATCGGCCATCCTGAATTCAAAGCTGTGTTATAATAGGGTTGTATAGGGGTAATGTGGGGGTTATTTTGGCGTTATACAGGATAATGGAAAAGAGAATGGAAACTACTATGTAAAAAGACTTATAAAGAGGAAGCTTTCAGTTATGCAATCCCAAATGGCAGTTGCCCTAAATAGGGGAACCCCCATATAGACCCCAAAATACTACAATCCTTATTGTGGGCACCCCCCCCAAGAAAGTACCCCCACCCCCCCAATTTTGGGAGACCACCAATTTTGGGAGACCCCCGAATAACGAACCCCAGTCCGATTCATCCTGGGAGCTCATGCCACCAACTACTGCGCCATTCCAAAAGTTCGACCCGCTCTCACAGGGGTTATATGGGGTTATATAGGGATAATGGAAAAGAAAAATGGAGACTGCGATTGAGGTTAGTAGTAGTAGTAGTAGTAGTAGTAGCAGTAGTAGTAGTAGTAGTAGTAATTTTGTCCAGCCGGACTGCAAGAGCGACCCGTCCTCTCCATAGATTCCTAAAGCGAAGCCTTGGGGCTTCCGCTGGAACTAAGTAGTATATATCTTTTTAGCAGCGCATTAATTACTCCTTTTTCAGGGCCAGTGAAATAAGCATGCGGCACCTCTCCGCTACCAGCAAGATCTTTGCACATCAGAAAGCATACTAAAAGGCCTCATAGCTCAAAACTTTCTCAACGCCAATGTAGTGTCCTCCGAAACAGCTCATTTTGAGACCCCCATTTCCTTAGTTGTGACCAGGTCCGGCAGGCCTTCTCAAACAGCTTTGGATCTTTCCGGGAGGTGCCATTGAGTGATGGATGGCTTTTGGTTGAGGCACAAAGGCTGCCTTGACGTGAAGTATGGCTGTAAGGTTCTACTGAGGCGAATACTCGGGGCTGTGTGGAGTTGAACAGAATACTGAATATTATCATCATAGATGGGGGGCCTTATTGCAAATCAGTCTCGAGATTCCTAGCGTTCATCTTGATCTTGCGAGCTTGGCACAAGCGTTAAAAGATGCGAACTCTGTGCGCTTGTGAGGTTTGGCGACCATGCACGTGCAAAACCAAGGGGTGGACCTCCTGTGTGACATGCTTCTCCTTGCCATGCGCTCCCTCTTTTCTGAAAGTTCCGTGGAAGGCCCATCTCAGGACTCTGCCCACACGGTGCAGGGCACAGTTTACAACAAGAATCCTATGCTGCAAACAGCGGGGCAGATTTTATTTCAAGAGAAGTGGGCAGGGTGTAGGGGTGCAGATTTCAGAGGTTGAGAAATGCCCCTGTGATTTCCAGACATTGCCGATATGCGAGAGAAAGCCCGAATATCCGGGCTTTCTTCTGAATTGGACCAGAGTAGTTCCGCATAAAAGTTTCTCCAGTCTCTGAGATCAAGCCACGGGCCCAAAACATGGTGTGTCACACTATGACTTGGGGTTTAGGCTGATGTATCACAGGTGTCCCGGACAAAAGAAAACGTATCAAGGGTTGGTACCCCGAACCCCCACCTCTAGCTGGCCATGTTCTGTGAGACGACATCCGTCGCGGAGTTATATCGGCTCGCAGTCGGGGGCACCGTTCCCGCGTTCCCAAAACCCAAACGCTGCCCCTTTCAGGCCCTAGAAGAGCCACAGCTAGACACCTGACCCCAAAGCCCCACACCCCCCTGGCTGTGCTTTTGAAGATTAGCTCCCCAGCAAGCGGCAGAAGATGTCTGACCATCAAGCACAACCTGCTGCGGATTCGGCCTCCTTGCTTCACATTTGGGCTGACTTGTTCTGCATTACTGGATACAATGTCTTCAAATGCCGCAGATGGAGCTTTTGAGGTTCTGGTACGTAACAGGTTGGGTTGGCAGGCAGTTTCCCTGGGGCCCTTGGCTGGTAAGGACTTACTTAGATATACGGTTACAATGCATTTTTGCGCAATGCGGTCTGCATGGCTGCAGCCAGGCTTCAGAACCTCAAGAAGTACCAGTTGAAGATCCGTCTTGTGAACCTCCAGGAGCTCAAGGTGTACAACTGTCAGCAGACGATCCGGTCTGGGAAGATGCATCCTGCCTGCTTCGAATGCTAACTGCTCCGGCTGTCACAAGAATATCTCTTGAATTACGTCGTTCCATTTTTTAACGGGCGAGACTTGCATTCTGGATGTCCGTGAGAATGTTCATCGCGCCATGCACGATCTAGCATTCAACGATTGGACATCCCGGATCTGTAGGAATTTCAGCGGGTATTCTAGCTGGTCAAGTACACGCAACGTACCGCATGAGGGCGTCATGCTTCTCGTGTGCAGGAGTTGTTTGGCGTTTCTCAAGATAATCTTGCGGGCTAGATGCGCTTTTTGCGCAGACTTGATCTGCGTTTCAGCAGTGTCAAGGTCATGAAGCCTTCTTGCTGAATATGGCCTGTGTATCACCGGTTTCCACCGAATTGAATTTCAGGCTCAGAAGCTTGCAGCCAGGCTCCAGAACATCAAGAAGTACCAGTTCAAGTTCCGTTTTGCGAACCTCAAGGTGCTCAAGGTGTACAACTGTCAGCAGACGATCCGGTCTGGGAAAATGCACCCTGGTCTGAGGGTACGTTTGGGTGCAACGCGTAAGGAGGCCTTACTACTTTGAATGATAATGCCAAAAATGCCATGGCCTTTCAGGTGCAGGGCATGGCTTGCACCCTGGATCTTCCTCAACATCTTTGTTCTGCAACAGGAAATAGGTCATCCGGGTAGAAGTGAATTTGGGTTCATTTGGTGCCCGGAAAGTACAGCATACTTCCCGCAAAGGACTACTTGGGCTGGGATCGTCTCAAAACAATCTTGCTCAGCATTCCCTTTTGGCTGCCTTGATCTGCGAGTCATTCTTGACTTCATCATGTGTCTTAGACATAGGTTCATAAATCCCGCTTGAAAAAACATGGTGACAACCAAGTTGAAGTTTCTGGGCCAGGGAAGTCGGCAGATAGATATGTGAACATGAAAAGATACCAGCCCGAGCGACGCCCAGAATCCCTGCCACCAAAAAGTCCAGGGCCCATAATGCTCGCGATTTTCAGAAACTTTCGAAGGGAATGTCTGCCGAGCTTAATCCAAAGCTTGTGCCACGGTTCATGGCCAGTTCAGGGTTTACCTGGACCCTGGGTGCCCTTCCTTCTTGAGAGTTCTGTCCTAGAGTTTCCTAGAGCATCGAGAAAGGTAGGGCACCCAGGCAGGGAAGAACAATCCTGGAAGGATGACCAGGCAGAAATTAGCTTGTCATATTCAACTGCCATATCATAACACAGCTCAAGTGAAACGTGGTGCTTTAAAACATGATGAGTACTTCATCGGCAAAAGTTTTGTTGTGGTGAGATTTGGTAGTTTCTCAAAATAGGGGAGCCCCAATATGACCCCAAAATACTATGGTGCTAATTATTGGGACCCCCAAAATGGTACCCCTAATTTTGGGAAACCCCCTTTCCAGCCTCCGTCCAGGAGCCCAATGGTGCTATTGCATCCTCGTTTGGATTGACTACTGTACAGAACATGGTAGCGGGCTTAGCGGGATTGCGTTAGGCAGTTCCCTCATGAACGCTAGAGATTCTAGAGCTGATGTGTGCCCCAGCACGCTGAACTCCAAACCTTTCAATCAAAGCCCCAACCCCAAAGAGTTCTATACTACCATACTTACCCCAGAGTGTAATCCGGGCCCACCCAGGTAGCAACTTTCTGTGCAAGGCCCCCGCAAGATACAACCAAAAGTATGTCTCAGACAAGATTCCCAAACCCTAAGAGTTCAGGGTTAAACCTTGAAGCTTTCAAAATGAAAGCCATCGAGAACCTAAATCTAATCCCTGGGGTCTTGGAGCCGAGGCCCAGATCTTTCCAGAGGTTCCTATGTAGTTTTTTGTTGGGTCTGTTCCGGTATTTTGGTCAGGGATTGCACCCATAATGGCACTACGTAGGAGCCTTATAAGGTAAACCTTACATCCTAAATCCTAGAAGAAGATAGACACCAAAACTACCTGGTGCCTAGACAGGGCATGGATCCCTATAATTGCCGTCCTCACCTCCTCATGGTCCCCATAGCCCATTCCCTAAACTCCAAACCCCGAACCCTAAACCCAAATCCATTTCCTGCACCCTTGAACCCCAAGAGGTATCTGCGGTCTTTTTGCGCAACGTGCCAGCGAAGTGTTCTTGGATGCGGCTAGGCCTGATTAGACTAATTTCCCAGAATTAGGGGAAGTACAGGGGTTATATAGGGGTATATAGGGTTTTGGGTTTCCCAAAGTAAGGGGTACCATGTTGAGTGGCCTTAAGAAGGTTTATAGTATCTAAATCTGGGTTCCCCTGATTAGGGAAACTCGTCTCGTGGCACTATATGGGGATATCCTACATTCATTATATTGTAAGTCGGGTCCCTATCTCACGGCTCTTATTTTCATATGGGTCCCTCTCAAGATCTGCGCCCTTTTAGGAACAGTAGTGTAGGCCAAGCCCCATGCAGGGGTTCCAAAGCAGGGTGTCCTCCTCTTAGATTGCAACATACTTTTTCAGTAAGTAAGACTCAAAAACTCAGACTGATTGGAAACCTCATGTGGGTTGCGTGAAGCATCTGCCTATGATTCCAGCGACGTCCCTTGTAAGAGGGATGCAGGATCCGCGACGCGGTAAGAG
Source organism: Symbiodinium pilosum (assembly GCA_905231905.1). Lineage (NCBI taxonomy): Eukaryota > Dinophyceae > Suessiales > Symbiodiniaceae > Symbiodinium > Symbiodinium pilosum. The sequence continues at coordinate 21,782 of CAJNIZ010018635.1, forward strand.
GATGTTTTATTGAACTGCAAATGACGTGGAAGCATTGCAAGCTTATGGTTTGCGGTTGTTGGCTAGGAAGGGAAGCATTCAAGTTAGATCCAGGTAATAACCTATATCGCCTTGCAGGTATCAGTATGAATAAGTATACATATATATCTAAATTTCTATCTATTTATCCAGGTTGTGGGCACTGATTCCAAAGAGCCGGAAAGCTGGTTTGTTTTCATTATGTGCCCGCTACCCGCATGAAGCCTCAACACCCTAAGCCCTCAAAATGAACCCTCAACTCGACATCCTCCACCCTACAGCCTGAGCCCTCAACCCGCAATCCTCATCCCTATCCAACCCTGAATCCTGAACATACCAGACTGAGGGCTCTGACCAAATACCTCCACGAGTTGGGTCTGGACAGCTTCAAAGCAATGCTCCCACGCCATGGGCACCTTGGCCACTGCATTGTTATCATTCTTGTTACTACGATTACGACGACGACGGCGGCGACGACGACGAGAATTACATACGGTATATACTACTAGAAGATCGTGTAACAAATTACGCCTATAGTTTGAGTCAAAAATCATAGAGAGTGAAATTATACGTGGGATATAGGGCAGTAGAGGCATGTGTGTTTGAATGGTTCTTTATGAAATATTAAAATTCACATCTTACAGAGAGGTACGCTGCATAGGTGGGTCTTGAGAGGCTTTTGGGACGTTAAGAGTTTCCAAAAGATGTAAGAACAGGTTCCATATCGGTATCCTATTTCAAGCCTTTTACGAGCATTTTCAACGACATATTGGTTCAGGTGCCGCGTGTGGACATGCAAAGCACGAGACTATGCTTTCCCAAAAGACGATAGATCATTTCCTCAAAGCAACGAGCAAAGTACCGACGACAAAGTCGTTCATCCGCAGCAATTCCCAAGACGAACTCATGACTCTCGTGCACCGAAGTAGGCTGCCTCTGTAAGGAACCATATATTGGGAGGCTCACTTAGAGTGTTATTTATGCTTACTCCACTGTTGCTTCACCGAGAGATGTTAATGCTTCACCGAGATATGTTAATGTGAACTACCTATACATATGGTAAGGCGTTGCAAAAAATTGCATCCCTGATTGCTATTATCTTTCTGTAGCAGGGACAGCTTTGCGAAAATGCTACGGTAGCGCTACGCGCTTTAGCCTGTTGAGTTATAAGCATATGCGAAGCTTTTCAGGCTGAGGTCTCTGGAGAACTGCTGCACGTCATTGTTATTGGCACCTCGCCAAATATTGCGCTGGCGTACATGTACATGTTTCGTGTTCGCCATTACTTCTTCAAAGCCCTCTACACGCCATTCCAGACCATTGCTACCGCCGATCAGAAAGTGGAGGGCATTAGGATGAAGTGCTTAACAACTTATTATGTGAGGCCATATCACGAAGTCGCTTCGAATTGCTTACATGATCTTGTTGGTAGTTCTTGAGCGGAGCCAAATGAATCATGTCAAATGATCGCCGCCACTGATTTTGCTGGGCATGGATTTGCCGGGCAATCGGGAAGTATGTTGTGACATGCGATCCAGCATATACATGCCCCAATATCGCTGAAATCAGGTCTAGTGATCAGAAACAAGTCTCGGAAAGGATGCCGCTTGAAAGTGATTCGATGTATGGCGAAATTTCAGCTAAATTTGCAAGATGTCCTAGTGAGAACCCATAGACAGGAAGGAAGAATCAGAAAGATCCCCTGCCTTCACAGAACTGAGTCTTCAGAAACCCATCAGAATCTAAGACGGAATTTTGGATAGCCAATGTATTGAACCAGTGATCGCTGTTGCCTTCAGTTTTTGAGGAGGCAGCATTAGTCCTGTCACTAGCCTCATTGGGCAACTCCTCGACATGGTACGGATCATGCTTGGGGACAGGCAACACCAATGACATGTGAAGGAGAACTATCAGTAATTAGATGATGTGGTGCCCCACGACGGATTGGCAGTACCACATTCATTCTAGCATTTGGTGGCTTTTGCTATTGTAGTCTTGACATGACCTCCTTTGTTCCTGGGATTTGCAGGTGTCACAAGGAAAGCTGGACTTTCACTTGAAGACCCTTTTGGTTAGGAAATTGGAATTCATGATGAAGGTAGGGCAGCGTGAGCACTGGATAGCAATGGATCCTATATTGGTTTGTTAAGGAAGCCAGCTGAAGTGCACATAATAGGATATGGGTTGTAAGTAAATAGGTGTCCATGTGAAATTTGTTTTTCTAGCTGGGGAGAAAGCACGGTATTTATGCGGGTTCGAAGGCATACCGCGCTGATACCTTATTGGTGCTTAGCAGGGAACTAAGACATGGTGCAAATTGGAATCGTGTAACTTTTTGCTGTTATTTGAGTAATACTACCGGGATGTATTCCTCTATTCCCTATTGACTGCGGCTAGAACGCGTATGAACACTGGCATTACGCAAGAGCCCGTTTGAAACCACGAAGCTTTGTCCACACTGCGGCTTGGGATCTTGTTTAGGGTTTACGGTTTGCGGCAGGGGTCTGGGCATACAGGGACCCAGCCTCTTCCTGCATGTGGGATTCCATGAAATACTTGTAATCCTAGAGAGCCGTCCAAACATCCTGGTAGTGGCAGCGCTTCGACTTGAAAGACGGCAAACGACACCAGACGTATGCAGCTTTGCCTTCTTTGCCTGGCCCTGGCAAACCAGATTTTAAAGCAATTTATGCTGCGCTGCCCGGGGCAGTGCGCTTGGAGCACTATTTCCCCAGAAGGGCAAGGGAAGGGAATCTGGAAAGGCTCCCGGCAAAGATGGCCCTGACAATGCCCTCCCCACAATACCGAAACCCCCTGACCCAGCCTTAATCCTATAGATCCTAAACCCCTAATCCATGAAGCCTCAACGCCAAACCCTGACCTCTTAAATTTAGAAGCATTAAAGCCTTACGCCACTCATGCGCTCCACTCTCTCTGGACAGCTACCCAGCTCCGAGGAATGGAAAAAGCCGCGGCTTCGCACACATAAGCCCCGTGGATGGCGATTTGGGATTGTCCTTCAGGTTTGGATTTGGGTTTACTTAAACTATATCGGGAGAACAGACGCCGTTCTTGTGTTGCAGCCCCCTAGTATTGAATGCCCCCGGTATATTGCGCCAACTTTAATATCAGAGCATTGGGAGGGGGTATGTCTGATAACAAGGGGAGGAGATAGCATTATGTCATCGTGCGCCAAACCAGCGGTTTGTAAGAGTCTTCACATTGTTTGGGGCCCCGTTTCATGACTGTCATTTACAATCTTCAGAACTTAGGCTTTAACAAGATTAGGTCTGTCTGTGCGGTGAGCCTGTACACGATGCAAGCAGTAAGCATTTTTAGGAGCGCATGCAAGGAGAACATAGGGGGTTCCAGTATGTCTCTGCCATGGGGTAGGGCTCATTAACATTGGAGCATAGGCCTCTTTCCAAAACAGAAAACATACAGGAACTAGGAATGCGGCAGAGACAGCCCACCCACACAATCCTTCAAGATCTCCCTACAATCTGCTGGTAAACCACAGAGATGCCGAGGGTGGGTCGCTCAGCACCCAAATGCTCTAAAGTTCGGTCTCCCAGGTTCCCACGGCCGGTAGTAGTCGGCCATTTCTCTCCAAGGCTCTACGCGCAGAGTGCGCAGAGAACGAGTGGTTGCGGGCAAGCGCTCCACACTCCACTCAATGCCCTCTTTCTCTTCTGCAGCGCGCTTCACACCTTTCCACTCCCTGCTCCACTCCCTACTTTATTTACCACCCCATTCCCCCCACAAACCCACTCCACCCGTAACTCCACGATACACTCCGAATTCCACACTCAGCTCCACAGCCCTTCACTCGACTCGACTCGACTCCACAACCTGCCTTCCACTTCACCAGCATACGCCATTCCGCAACCCTCCACATCTCATCACACGCCGGGCCACTCCGCACCTCTCTACTCTCTACTCCGAATTACTTGGAGACCCCGCTGACACCCCAACTCCACTTGCTCCACTCTCGTCCACACCAGTCCAAGAGAGGTCTAGACACGATGCGGCAAAGAGACAATAAGGGTAAAAGTCGATGTTCTTGAGGTTCAACAAAAGCACGCCGCACACATGTCCAAGAACGAGAAACAGGACATGCACATGACTTATGCCATCTTATGCCTTACATGCCACATTTGAGCTGCGACAGAGACAGTATGCAACTCGAACAGGGCCCATCCTGGAACTGTCAGACTTTCGAGGGGCCGGACCCGACACGGCCTACAGTCGACACATCATGAAGATAGAGTGTCCCAAATTACGCCAGCTACGAGAAGTGATGGTGCCCTGAAAATGGTTGCGAATGCCAAGCGACACACGCCCTCACCCCCTAAGATTAATTGCAAGCCCTTCTTCTACGCAGTCGGGAAAAGTCTACGAAATCCTGAGAAAGCATGCGCATACTATCCAGTCCCTAAACTCAAGCCTGAAACCCCAAACACCAAATATAAGGCACAAGATCTGCCTCGATGAAGGCAATTCAACCTGGGCCATCCTCAGCCTGAAGCTGTGCACCTGTGGTAACCTACGACTTCTCCCAGGTGGTGATAGTTGTGCCTATAGTCCCCCTTAAGTAGATAGAATATGGCTTTGGGTATATTATAATTAATAACATCCCCATATACCCCATATTCTATCTACTTAAGGGGGACTTTAACAACTCCCAGGCTTTAGGGGCCCAACCTTTCACCGAAATCCTTTCTCGCCTTTAGACTGAAAAGGTTTTCAGGCGGACATGGATGCCCGCAGCTTCGTTCAAACTGTCTCGGGCACGAGAGTGCCAGGCGGCCCCTCTGTTGTTCGGAGACCTTTTCTGCTCGCTGGGGTCTCGCAAAGCTGGGGGTAACTTTTTGGGGTGCCTATTTTCAGGATTATCGTTTTTGGGGATGTATTAGGGTCCCCCTGTTCAGGGAAAATAGCACTCAGTCTTATCCTTCAAGCCTGGTCATGTTGCGGAAAGGCATGCGGCTGACCTTACATGAGTGATTGAGGTTTGGTGCTCAAGAAACCGTAGACGCTAGCTCTAGCACCTCGAATGAGCCGCGATACGATGCAACTAAACCGTAAACCCTAAACCCTACCCCTTAGACCCTAAACCCTACCCCCTGAACCCTAAACCCAGAGTGCGCAAGGGGAATCTTCAACCGAGGCTCAGAGGAAAAGTCGGTGGGTATTTTGGCGTAATACGGTCCCCAAAGCGGGCACCATATTCCTAAACCCTAAACCTTATATAGCCCCTCTCTTCCCCCTATAACCACCCTTTAAAGGTACCCCAGGTTCTAGGAAATGATCGTGGCTTCTGGTGTTTTAGATGGTTTCCAGTCTTTCCTAAGTACGGATCAATGCTATGCAGGGGATACAGGAGGTATGGATGGCATCCACAACAACAGAAGCCTTGTGAAATTCCCCATGGTCCTTTTATTATCCCCACTGATATACCCTAAGCCCTATACCCCCTTGTTTTCGGTACATGGATCATCAGCCTTAGCTTGCCTACGCTTGCCTGTGTTTTTCAGGCTGCATCTAACGCTCGCGACACGGGCAAGGTTTGCTGAGCATAGGAGATTGGGGCTTGAGCTGATAATTGAAAATAAAATTGAAACTACTGTTTTATAGGGTTAATACGGGAAAATGCAGTGGGAACGACTGTATTAACGCCGTGCGCATCTCCGCACAAGCCTAGTTCTAAGTCAGGATGTTGTAATGTGTGAAACTCTGCCTCAGGCTGCTACTTTAAAATTAGGGGTACCCTTAGTTTGGGGGGTCTCCATGATAAGGATTATAAAGCTTTGGGGTCCATATTGGGGTTCCCCTATTGCGGAAATTACCAAAGTTGCAGGCTTCAACAAATCGCAGCCGCTTGTCTGCGAGCCCATGACCAGTCTGACACAGCGCCTCGGTCTCTCATAACGTGTGATATGGGCCATATGGGGGTTACGGGGATTATGTGGGGGTATAGGGTTTGTACAGGATGTATACTAGGATATCCAGGGGCTATATGGGGTTTTGGGTTTAGGGATGCTGAAGAATCAAATGGAAAAAAGAAAAGGGGACATGCAATGGACACTTGGATAACTCATGGTGATATATGTAGGCGTTTCAGCACCCAACAAGACCTTGACAGAAGCTATTTGTTTGTTGAGGAGGATTTACGCAATTCGTAGGACTGCAAAAGCGGTTTTAAACCTCAACCGTGTAAGGCAATGTAAGAATTGAAACTTAATGTAGACCTATGATGATTAAACCCCCTCCTTTTAAGGGCCTTAATATTAGGATCCCTATTATAATCCCTATAAAGGGGAAGGGTTTCTTAATCAGGGGTCTAATTGCCTGGCGGTACAGCCATTCAGATGAGGAAGCAGATCTCTGTGACGACTGACGGGTTGGTTTCTCAAGCTTATCCGTAAGGGTCCAAGGACCTAAATAATAGGGTTTCAGGGCCCAAATACTCTAAATATTTGAGACCTGAAACCCTATTATTTGGGTCCTTGGACCCTTAGGGTATGGGTTTTTTGTTAGCTTTGGAGTTCTTAAAATAAAGATCTTAAGTAGTATTGTTAAGTACGCAGGGCGGCCCTGATTGTCTGGAAGGTCCCGTCCGCCCTCCGAGCCATGTACCTTCCGTTGAAGTGCCAGATATCTATGGTATAGGCGAAAGGCCTGAGGCCGCCGAACTCAGAATTCTGCAAGGCTTGAAGTAGCCTCGTGCCCTACATGGAGGGTCATGGGCAGTTATGGGCAAGGTTTGAAGTTGGTAGCTTGTCCACTTCTTCATGATTCCACTTCTAGCTACGTATGCACATTCGAGTGAATTTCAAAGATCTGGGTCTCCTTGTCACACACGGAAGGAGTTCCCCCAAGACTAAACTCCTCACTTCAGCCAAAAGCCACTTGGTCGAAGGAGCTCAGCAGCTTGATATGCACTTGTCTGTAACGTTTTGAGTTTGAAATGGGACATAGTTATGCCGTTGATCAAAACCTCCATGTATGAATCGCATCTTATAGATCGGTTGACTTGCACAAGGGCACTCTACGGTTTCGGCCAAACGTTTTGAAATTTTGTGATGTAAGAAAGGGCCTATGATTTCACCATGAACATGTGCATAGTTGAAGTACCGAGGAGTTTGCTTGAAGTGAGAAGCCGTACAATTGCACATAAGCCGTCGTCGACTCCTTCAGACCTTATGAACCCATGAAGATGTACGTGGGCAGCCCTACAAACCCTTCAACACTCTGCGGCTACAGGGCACCCTCATCGAGACGCCGCAAAGCACAGAAGCAAGCAGTTCCAAAGTCAGCGGATGTACCAATATCTCCTGTGGCAAGGCTGCATAATCTGTGTGAGTGTATGCCTTAAGAGGCAAGACCAGAAGGAACAAATGGTTCAGGGTGGTGAAGAATCCTCCCTGCTTTGGGAAGGTGTACTCATACAGATCGTCACAGGACAACTGGAGCATTCAAAGCCTGAAGTGCAATATGGAAACAATTCAGAGAAAACTTGGGGAACAATGTGTTTCCATGGCTTCTCGCCTCTTGGCTAGGGACTCAAAGCCAAAAATCCTGGGCAAGACGTTCAACTCACGGAAAACATCTTTTTTCCAATCCTTGCAGACAAATATCAGAAAAGCAGTGCTTCTCATGATTTTCAAGGGTTTCACATTATTTAATTATGTGAGGCGCCCCACCGCGAGAGTGCATGGAAACCATGGTTACATTTGTCTCCAACGTGTTCCAAACAAAGTCACGGCAAACATCGTTAACCCGAATGTGCTTGTATGCATTATTAGTCCACACGTGCTTGTACATAGACATATACATGTTCATATTATGTGTATATATACTTATACACACATGCACGCGTGCGGCGCATTGTCATGACATGTTCTGGAGTTCAATGCCGTTTTCTCGTGATTTTGCAGGTTCTTCCAGTTAGATCGACATTTCTCAATCTTTAGAGCGTTATTGCTCCAGGAACACCAGGATACTAAGTGGCATAGAGGGGGGACCTATTGGACCTTACACGCATGCAAATGAAAAATTAAGGTAGCATCACGAAGTGGACATTTTTGAGATCCATCAACCAGAAATTTGGCAACCATCTTACGGACAGACAAATTCGCACTGTGGCACGATAAGCCTTCGTCATCACAGCGCCCTTGAACCTAGCTGTTCTATCCTTTCGCTCCAACATGACGGTCACTTCCGAGCCGTAATTTGAGCTTGTAAGCTTTCGCGGATAAAGGGCTCAAGCCATGTCCTGCATGTGAAGAATCCTCGGATAGTAAACCTTCTGACTTGCTCGCTCCACGGGGCAACCTTGTACTAAGCAGCAAGTCCAGAAGTTCCGAAATTCAGCTAGCCTCAAGCAGTCACATTCTGAAACTGGAGAGTGGGCAAAGAATTTCTGATAACCCCAGCGCCGTAAGGCCGTCTTTATCCACAACATCCCTACATAACCCTGTGCAATACTTGAAGGACCCAAAAACCAGTCACAATGCCAAGGTGGTGGCCCAATGGTGCGACACGCCGCTGTGGAACAAGACATGGCAAAAGCACAGCCACCAAGGATCACTTTGAGGCCGGCTGCAATTGTGGGAGTCCCACAATGCCTTTTCCCTTCTTGGTGTCCTAGGCTCCTTACGAAAAAACAGGTAGTCCTTTGAAAGGTGCCCGTTTGTCATAGTATTGCCAGGGTGTCCAGCCCATTCAAAGGCACAGCTATAAGGCGGTGGATTAGGAGGGGAATTGGGGCTTCAAGGCTGTGAGGGCGTGGGGAGGAACCGAAGGCCCTGTACATAGGCTACTTGAGCAGGGTCGAGAGTTTTTCTCCGCCAAAGTCCTCTTGATTTCAATGTTGCCCATGTTCGGGCCGAGCAGGGAGAGGCCAATGGTCAACCGACCCCTTCAGCATGCAAGGTCCGCGCTTGACAGGTTAGAATTCGTTCACTCCACTCCCAAAACAGTTTCTTTTTTGGATGTGGCCTGTACAGACTACATGCAGTCTCCCCCCCCACAACTCAACCCTGACATCCAACCTTATAGGCTCCCCGCACTAGTGCCTTCAAGGGATGCATCTGAAACTTGAGGCAAACTTGATCCTTCTTCGGATGGTGACCGGTGAAAGTCCCTACCCCCGAAAGCCCTACAGCGCCGACAACCCGATTGTTTGTATTGTGATTATTTCTCAAGTCGTTCATGCTCCCTTGGCTCCAAAAAGTCATGCGGTCGTAATACTGGGGAGCCCCGCAAACCACATGTTTCAGACAAGCGCCCACCCCAGGTAAAAAGCCAGCATTGGCTTGCCGCTTTCTCGCGAGACGGGGCTTTAGCACAAAATCGCAGGAGAAACCTGTGAAGAACAAGCTAAGATCATGCTGGGTAACCATTCCGCGCATGCTGAGCCTCAGTGGTCTTAGTTGTTCGTGCCTGTGTCTTTTGAGATTAGGGCTTGCAGTTCCGGACCATCGTAGTAATCAGCCTAGGATGAGACTCGTCTCAAGATTTTTTTTCGCAGTTGGGATTAAACAGGCGAGCCAAGGAAGTTCCTGCTGCAAGGTCCTAGCCGAGTTTTGCTTCCCACTATGGTCTCTTTGTTGGGTCTCTTCAAGGGAATGGTATGCTTTGGGGTGTGTTGAGACTGGATTGGCTAAAGCCCCTTGCTCCATTTCAAGCCAAGGGGGCTTCTCATCCTCTCAAGATTGTAAAGTCCCTTTTTCGTGTCCCCGAAATAGTACATCACGACATTTGCTAGTGGGACGTTGATTTGAGAGCTGCCCGCTTGGAGCCTGTTTGCGGCTTTTCTCCAGCAGATGGCGCCCCGCATTGCTTGAGACCACTAACCGTAAGACTTAAGTTCTCCAAATTGAGACCACAAGGAATTGTGGTACTTCTATGCAGGGTGTCTTTTGGGGGAGCTGCTGGGGCGGCGCCTCCACGAAGCAATGACTGAGGCCGCCGAATACTTTATTCATGTATACCTTGGAAGCTGTCCCTACCCTACAAGTGTAGTTATGCAATACCCTTCGAGATAAGGATCCTATCTATATATATATATGAGCTATAGTCTAAACTCCTTAAAGGGGGGATTTATAGGGATTATATAAGGGACTACTATAGGGGTTATTAAGGGGGGATACTAGGAGTTTAGACAATGGTACATATGTATATGACTGTTAGTGGGTTGGGCCAGTATCCAATGTAAATAATGCGATCTGAGCCTGCAAAACACAAGATCAGTTGAAGGCTGTACTGTCCGAACCGCTCTCCGATCACACGCACTTGGTGTGCGGGTCCCCATGGACGCGGCGGCCGAAGAAAGTAGACGGCAGCGACTCGCAGCGACTTACGTTCATTGATCCTTGTGCGTTGCATTAGGCATGTCCTACAGCTGAAGTTTGGGCACGTCACATCTTACTGTTTCGACTCAAGATTCAGGGCTGATGAGCCGGTGCTTTTCCGTAGAAATGAATAGGTCATTGCCATGTTTTGACAGTGGGGGCTAAGCAAAAGCCAAACTTCTCATTCAGTTCGTGCTGTGGCCTGATTTGCCCACAAAAGCACTGGATGCAGTATAGAGTATAGGCATGTGCAATGCCCGTCATGTCATAGCCCTAAAGCTACAAATAGCTAGGATTAGCCATCAAGCCATTCTGCCCTAATCGCGCCCAAGTTCATAGTCGTGGATCTATTGGGCCCCTGACCACGCACCGGTGGGGCTAGAGGTATTGAAGAGCAAGACATGTACCCTGATATGCAGAAGTTCGGGATGTCAGTTCACACAAGCTGAGCATGCTATCATCGCTGCTTGATGTTTACGGCTTTGAGGAGGGGACTTCAAAAAGGCCCGATCCACTGGGAGAGCGGTATGGACGCGGCGTGAAAGTGGTAAGGTCGTGCTGCTATTCATGCATGTTGGCGATTCTTACTCAGCAGGCAGCAGTTATGTGTAGTTAGTCTAGTTGTCTTGGCAACAGCACTGAGTTCCCCATGTTTCCAGCAGCGGTTGTGCAACAGGGGAGTTCCCAAAGAATCTTCACAAATGTTGAGTGGTCCTTGGAGGGCTAGCAAGTACTACGGCGAATTCTGATGTTTTTTCGCATTTCGACTAGCCCTTTCTTGCGAATACACCAGAGGGCATGTATTTCCAGCAAAATTAGTGAATCCAAGCTGAAACCTTGGTTAATGAAACCCTGAGCAGTAGTTCCTATTCCGGTTTGCATTTGCTCCTCCAGTATTCCCAAATGAATGGAAACGGGACCCGAGATGGGAATCCGTTGGATCTTTGGCAGCCCACACAGGGACCGTCAAACTGTCACCTTAGATCGATTTGTTTTAGAACCCTCAAGTCCATAGTCCATGTTGGAATTGCAGGTAGTATTTTGAGCGGTAGTCAATCGTCATGAAGGCAGCAGCGACTGAGCCGGACTCGCCTCTCGCTTGCTCCTACCTGGGGCTGAATGGCGGAGCATGCGGGCAGAATTCAAACTCTGCTTCTTGGAAACTGTCATGGGTCATGTTTCCAAGGCTACGGCATAAAGCTGGGCATCAACGTAGCAGACGCGGCAGCAGTCTTGCTTTGATTGCCCTTTTTGACTGCCGGTTTGCAATCCGCTTCGCAGCGCTGAGGTCCCAAAAACCAGGCAACAGATCCTGCATGATCTGGCCAGGCAAGCCCCTCCCCAGCAGCGAAAGAATATGCCCCCTAATTGTAATTGAATTCTACTGGGATTGATCAGTAAGTAGGGGGAGGGTTGGAACCTGAAACTTGCAAACAATTGCAGTGCTAATTCTGAAGCTCATTCTATTGCCTGAATGGGCCTTCCTCAGTGTGCGAAAAGACGGTATCAGCCGCGGTGCGCTGGTCCAACAATCTCCGAGGAGACGTAACTCTGCTGGTTTTATTTTCTTTACCATTCCGTTCTTAGCCTGTATAATCCCGATGTATCCCTGCATATCCTTTCATAGCCGTGCAAAAGCCTCGATGATTTCCGCGAAATCCGCCAGAATTCCTTGCTTACTCCTGCCGCTGCCACTTACTAGTCATTACTATTGTCCCTGTATTTCTTGAGTATAGAAGTGGGGCTATCATTCTTAGCTCAAGGCACCGCTGTCTCTTTGGGTTCCGCGGGAAGCCATTACGTTTCTTCGCTGTGCTTCACGACTGGCGGTTGGTAAGCCCTTCAGCTTCTACGATAGCTCTACTTCAGGCATTTGCAGTAGTTTAGGGTTTAGGGTTTAGGGGCAATTTTAGAGTGCACTGACTGGTTCTCCACCCCCTAAACCCTAACCCTTCCCGGTGTCGGGACAAGGCTCCCAAAGCGCCACCAACTCGCCTGATCAAAAGGTGTTTTAGGTGTTTGCTACGTATGTGGGCCCCTCACCCCGCTTGCCATTCAGGATGAACAGTTGCTTTCTTTGTTTAGTCATGAACAAGTGCTCCCAGTCGCGCCAAGTGCATATTGAGTGTCGTATCAATCTATGGAAGAGGCAACATGTCTAGGCTGGCCATGAGATTCAAAATTGTACGTCGTCGGCACAAACGGATAGTGGGCCAACTCTTTTTCTCCATGGTCTTTGCGCTATGCAAGAGAAGCCGCATTCATATGCACATGCAGTCATGAAATCGAAGACAGGTGTTTTGAATGCTTGCTGAGGGGAATTTTCAAGCGAATTATTTACAGGAAGGGATCCCTCTCGATGTAGTCACTTTTACGACGCGCACCCATCTACTTGTGTTTTGACCCTGGTTCTGCATTTTGCATCATGAAGGGCCAAGTGAAAATGCAAAGAGCCAAATACAAGACATGGTTTCATTATGCGTCTGTTGGACCCGCACCAATCTCAGATTTGTTAGTTCCAGCCGGTTCCATCAGATGGCAAGGATCCTGCATGATTGGTACTCCCGAAGAGAGAACAAGCCGCAGCTACGCAAAGGAACCTGCGAAAGCAACCTAAACCCTAAACCCTAAACCCTAAACCTGGTGGGTGAGTTCAGGGTTACCTTGGTAGCCCGCTGAGCAGGCTAAGTGCCAGGTTGGGCTGTTTCCGCCACAAATGTTCATTGATCATATGAGCTAAAGTCTAAAGTCCTTAAAGGGGGGGTTATATAGGGGATTACATAGGGGACGGCTTTTTAAGGGGGATACTAGGAGTTTAGATTATAACTCATATGTTTTTTATTGGTTGTTTCTCCGGAAAAAGAAAGCATGGAAGCACTCAGAAATAGTTTTAGCTTTGGGTTCACGATTTTCACTCGGGTCCCGTGTCTGCTTGTCACCATCATGATTATCGTCGTCATCGTCATTGTCATCATAATCTTGATCATAATCATGATGGTAGCTTTGATGTTTTGTTATCATGGTTACGACAATTGAAAGTATCAACGGCGCATAAGCATTCAGGAACCTATCGTCATCTAGAAAATTTTGCGAGCATTCTTCAACAGTCTTGTGCAGGGTCCAAGTGCCCGCTGGCATCGGCATAGCTTTCCTTGGAGCCGTTTCTAACCCAGTCAGGGGGGTGCAGTGCTTCCACGAGAAACTTGCACAAACACTGCTCTAGAACTTGGAGGTAGCATACTCGTGCAACTCGTAAATTGGTTGTGTTACTCCTGCTTGTTGGGGAAGGGTTAGGCGGCAACCAGGAACTAGACCGATTGAGAGTGATTCTTGGTGAGTTCAGGTGACAAAATTAGTCTCAGCACCTCCAAAGCCTTACCCACCTTTTTTGCCTGGCAGTCTTTTTTCCTGGATGTTTTCATATCGGATAGTTCCCCTAATCACGGCCAATCCGGAATCTCACCAGTCAGAGGCATGGTTGTAATCAAATCCCTACATGTTGGCGCGTTCCCTTCATGTCCGCAAGATAGTTTGAGGTACGCTGCAAGCAGTAATTCCCTAGCCCTAGGCTCACAAAAATGCAATCCAACAAGTGTTCCCAAGTCACGCATAAAGTCCCTCATCAAGTAAATGTGGTAGCTTTCAGGGCCTGTTTAATTCAGCCGAGCGCCTTAACTGAAGGTGGCCCCAATGGAAATATGGGTATAGGATTTTAAGATTAAGACTACTCCAGTTCTCGTGTATGACTGACCTTGACCCTGAACCCCCACCTGATGAGGAGTCATTTCTCATATATGGCTGTGAATCAAAAACACTGGGTTTGTAACAGGCTTGGGCGGCCATTCTGCGACATAGGTTTGTAACAGAATCTCCTGGCTTGTGACAAGCACCTTTGCGACAAGGTCTTTTGTAGAGCATACCTGTTTCGGCATGAAGCTCAGACGGTATAGTCAGGGGACGTAGGTAATGTGACAAAAGGTGGGTTTTTGCTGTGCATCCGTATGCTCATTGGAGTTGCTTAGCGCTAGATAGAACATGACGATGCTTAGACGACGGCGTGGTTAGTAGCCCTAAAACTAGTTCTACACATACAAGCAGAGCTTAAGCAAGAGCACAGAGGGGCAACTGCAGCGATATGATCCCATCCCATGGCAGTAAAAGCTAATTATGTCATAAGGTACCATCATGGGGAAAATGCTTGTTAGGAGGGGTGGATCTGGCAGTTGTTTATTGGAGGAGGGGATGTACTACCCTGAGTGGGAAACTTTTGGCCCATCAACCATCCAAAGAGCTGTTCAATCGCACACGCTTGATCGGTGTGAGCAAAATGAGCCACGACACCCCATTACTGCACATCAACCCTAACCCTAAACCCATAACAGAAAGCCGTAGAAACCCCTAGCCTTCAAGCCTAGGCAGGCAACAACACCGTGATAGAACAACCCTAAGTTGTTGAGCCCTTGGCCCTAAAGAGTTGGTCTTATTACCCATTGGGGTATTCAGTTCTTACGTGGAGGTTAGGCCTTTTGCTTGCTTAATGTAGAGGCATTGTCGAGGGTGAGCAGACGATAGTGTAGGCTGAAAGCCTTGCAGAGTACCTTTTGGGAATGTCCATAACCAGTGGCCCAAAATTAGGTTTCCACTTGTTATATCCCTTATCATCAGGGACCCCCAAATATTGGACCCCAATTTCTCAACCCCCCAGTTACAAGAGAATGAGAAGAGCGTGGGTATACGTGTGATGCTTATAGTCCCCCTTAAGTAGATAGAATATAGGGTATTTTAGGGATCATCGTTTGATATTGGACAATTCCATATTCTATCTCTGAAAGGGGGACTAGTACCTCCCCTTACTCCCCTCAGATTTCGAAAAAATCCTCGGAAGCGACCCTATAGCCCATGTGTGGTTTTCCTGGTTAGCATATTATCTCCCTTCAGAAATCCCGCCAGCGTTTGATATATCATGGTACCTCTCCCAACTCCTGCAAGCTGGGTTTGGGGGTTCTGAGATTCTGAATTTCGCGCAATAGGGTGTAGAAATGGTGCATCGCCCTGGGTACCACAAAGTCTGGGGACCGTGCTTCTTCAGTTTTTGCGCAACTTCACTTTAAGCGATCGGGTCCATCGATGATGTGATCAAGCTTGCAGCCCATCAGCACGGCCTAAATGCTAAACCCTCAACCTTGAATCCTCAAGAGTAGACTGTGACCAGCATGACGGGTCGGATTTCACAAGAGCGGCCGGTACCATGAATTGAAGCTGTGGCTAGTGTGAGCCTTCGTGGGATTATCTGAGAGTTTTTCAATCCTCGCAAACTCTTTAATCAATCGGACTCCGCGACCCTTTGTACTCCCTGTATGCCCCTCCTGGAGTCCTTAAGTGCACCCCATCTTGGTTGCTGTGTGAGAGGTAGATTTGGACCCCAAGGTGCTGGCTTATCTCATGGGACGATTCTGCTTGGAAGAACCAACCTTGTTTTTCTCCATCTGGATTAATTATGCAGGACATCTTCAGCTAGGCTCCCCAAGCAGAATCATTCTCAAAATGGCGGTGTCGATTGTTCATCACCACCCCAAACTGAAAACCCTGAACAATGATTGCTGAGGCCACGCCAGAACGAAGCCGATTTTCTGGAGATGAAAGAGCAACTTGGCAGTTGGTGTAAAGACTAGGGTTGGCCCGCGGCAGAGAGGAGGGCCTGCCAGGGGCATGAGTGCAGTTTTTCAAATTGCCGATCATCAGGGTCTAAGGAGGCTGCGACCAGTCCCTCTCCTCCTGAACTGCACCAGACTGCGTGGATGCTACGAAGCAGAAAGCCTGCTGCAGAAGGTTTTCATGGTGCATGGCCCCGAACCTCCTCTGAAACACGCCTTACTGGCGGAAGCCTGAGGACATCTGACCGAGATCCTCCTCAGCAGCTGCAGCAGCAGCAGTAGCCGTAGCAGGAGGAGTTGCAACAGCCGAATTCCAAGAATAAGCATGTGTGTGACATGCGTTCAGCACCTGAAAAATAATCTTATATGATGTTTTCCTGCAGACTCTGGGGAGGTCTAAAACATTATTATTGTCATTTTTGTTCATTGCCTATTGTCATTTTGCTGCGGATTGTCGTTGGGCCTTCGTTCTCGAGCTACCTCGGGAGTCATTTTTTGTCCCTCTCAGTGTCATGTTGGAATTTGGTGTCATTTTTGAATCATTTTGGAATCTGGCTGCGTTGCGGAAACGACAAAAAATGACACCACAATGACAGCAAAAAATGACAACCACAAATGACAAAGGCCAAGAAAATGACACACCCCAACCACAAGAAAAGGACAACAAACTGACAACATAGATATTTGAGTTATTTGAGGGTTTCCAGACTCTGCTGTGCAAACCGTCATATAAGGATAATCTTCAGCACGGAAAGCGTAGAGCTTTTTGTTCTCAGGTGGTCATATGGAGGTTTCCCAAAATTAGGGGTACCATTTTGGTGGTACCTATAATAAAGACTATAGTATTTTGGGGTCTATATTGGGGTCCCCTTATTTTGGGAAACTACCATATGGACTCTGAGTCACATTTTGGGCGGTGTCCCATTTTGGGCGTGCTTGACCGTTCACGGAAGCCTTCCCCTGAGCACGTATCATGCACAACTTTTCCACATTGAACCGCTCGCGCAGTTGTTTTCTTCTCTGGCGGGGGGTTGTGCAATGTTGCATGTGGAGGATCTTGCAAAATTGTACACCGCAAGAAACGTGCATTGTTCTATGTTGCTTGCATCCGCCAGGCTACACCCGATAAACCCTCATGTTAGCACAGACCCCCTGTATTCCAACATAGACGCAGTTTGGCTGAAAGGAGCCCGTCAATTCGATTCTAGTAAGCCCTAGACCTGGCCAGTTACGTTGGCAGTTCTCAGCACTGGGTTCCGTTTACATCCTACGACATCTGGCCCTAGAAGGCAAGCCAAAATGTCGCCCCCAGGTATCTCCGAGCTGGAATGACTGCTCATTTCGCCGCCCTGCAGAAATTGGCAAAAGCTGTTGGGTTACTGGCTGAACCAGTCCGAAAATCCTATGTCTGGAAAGCATGCGCATAGGCACTTTGGCCCTCGGAAGATCAAACCTAGACCCTGGGAATGCTGGTGCGCACTTCAATCCCAGGGTTTTAGCATGAAAGCCGCCATCCTCAAGGCTTCCCGAGTACAAGTCGGGGTATGGAGAACTTACAGCTTCAAGCACATTTTGGATGTTTTGACGTCACCATTTTCGTCAGGGTGTCAGTTGCTCAGGGGCAATGTCCAGGTTGATGGGAGGTGAGCATGCCAGGGCTCGCTCCCGTAGCAATTTGCCCTTTAGAAAATAAGGTTGTAAAGTTTGGCCAAGGAAGCATGGGATCTGATTACTGTTACTATTGCTATTAGTACAAGCATTGCCATGACTACCATTATTACTAATTACTTATATAATTCCTGGTTATCTTAGCCTGCTGCAACACCTCTTCATTTTCATGTAGCACATAAGTGCATGCCGGTTGGGGGTCCTTGATTGGGAGGAACCGTAAGAAGCATGAAAGCATTTGGGCAGAATTACACATACATATAAGCCCTGGGCTAAATTTGTAGTATACCCCTTAATAGGTCCCCCCCAAAACCCTATATAAATAGGTCCCCCCAAGCTAAATTTGGTCCGTAGCTCATACCACAGGACTCTGAGTGCTGGAGATGGCTGTGTGATCCCTATCTCATCCGCATGCTGCCACAATGGTTCCAGCAGTTTCCCAAAATTAGGGTTTAGGGGTTGAACCCCTGAACCCTAAACCTCAATCGTTTAATAAACCTCTGCGAGATGCCTAAAGCAGGAGTCTGTCTCTGGGACTGCTTACTTTCCCCTCCAAAAGAAGGTTCCGTTGAGGATTATGTAGGATATATTGAATGGAGAATCAGAGGGAGAATGGAATGAAAGGTACAGATGTACATGGGATTATAGGGGTGATTAATTACGGTGTCTTCATACGGACAACTTTTTTGACAGCCTGAGCAGGTGAAACGACAAGGGCCATAAAGTATTCCAGGATGTTTAACGCTTGTTCTGCTCGCTCACAGCCGGGACGGGGTCATAGGACAATTTACCTATCTTCGCTTAAGGATCCCCCCACCCTTGAAGAACCCACACCCCCTTAAACAACGCTTAAGGGGGCGTGGGGCTTTTCCTTCAGGGGAGGTTGGTAAACACTCCAAAGAAAGCTGAAGCCCAAGGTCGACCATTTCGATGATATCTACCGGTTTGCCTTCGAAGGGCAGGAGGCTGCTAGTGGAAGCTTGAATGACACTGATTACATTAAAAGCAACTGTCGCACTTCCCGGAGTTCAGGAGATCTGTAATCCTAGGGTTGTGTAGTAGCATTGGGGGCGGCTTCCGAACAGAAGCTGAACAAGAGCATATGTGGATGAATGCACCAGTTGCAGGATTGAAGCCTGCTCACAGTCTTCATCCCAAAATAATCCGTATGATAGTGCGATTGATTTTTGCAGGGCTTGCAGACCTGCTTTGTGCTGTTTGAGCATCAGGTTGAGCCTATGGTGCTTCAACCCTAAACCCTAAATCGTATGGAATATGAAGAGCGTGCCGTCAGGCTTCCACGTTGAAAGGGTTCTATCTCTTGGCCATGCATATGGGGATTTTCAAAAAATATCAGGGGGCCTTTTTTGGGGAGCCCCCTCAAAAAAGGCTGTACTACATCAAGGGTTTTTCTCGGGCCCCCTGTGTATGGAAAGTCTCACATATCCCAGGAGTCAAGAGGGTGACTCTTTGAGCCTATAGACGGCTATCACCAGGTCAAGGCTCCAAGGAGATTGAGATCTTTAGTGTTCAATTGGGTGGTTGTCAAAATTATGGTCCCTTTTTTGTGTCCTTATCAGAATACGGCACCTAATATTTAGGGCATCCAAAAAAGGACCATAATTTTGACAACCACCCAATTAGGGTTCTAGGGTTTGGAGTAAGTTTAACAAAGCTGACTTTGGGTGCAGGGTTGAAGAAAAAGGGCCGAGAACGCCAATATGGTCGGAGGTGTGATTTGGGTGAATAACTTAGCTCGAATCCGAAGAGTTCGAGGCCTGTGTTGGTTTCGGATGTGTTTTGCTCCCGGTTTGTGGTGAGGAGGCTTCTCGTTTATGGGCCATGACCAGGAGAGTATAGTAATAGCAAACTATGGCTATGACACACCTCAGGGAGTGCCGGAGCAGCGAAGTTGGAGCAATATCTTGTTTAATACCCAACGGATGGGGCTAGGTAGCGCCACGAATGTGCGCGAGCATTGTCTTGCCTACAGCTGGCAAGACCAGCGCAACGTCATTGTAGATCTTATACCCGTGCCATACACTACAGGAAACGCCTCCTAGTTCGGCACATGCTTGCAAGAGGTCCCGCCACTCCGCGCAGAGTCGCGGGGGCTGCCGGTGTTCATCTGAGAATCATCAGCTGTTTAGCTGTCTCGGGCTTGAAGTGCAGTGCTAGCATTAGTGCCGAAGATCTGCTTGCAAAAATCAACGGATGGTCAGGTCAACCATTATCACCACAACCGAATCTCAAACCCGAACCAGAAACCTTACACCCAACACTGCGTGTTCATGACAACTTCCTTTCCCCGCGGATGCAGCGCTGCAAAACTTCATGTTTGTTCGGGGCAGGTTGCCCAGCAGAATGCCCTAGTGGAACCGTAAACCGTCAATGACGTGGTAGTTTCCATCTCATTTCCCATGTGTTGCCCATGTGATTCTCTCACAGGGTAAATGTCCCTGAGCCCTACGCAATCCCTCTATAACCCTATAGTAACTTTTTATATGTAGATGTTTCCAATTACATGCCCTGCACTTTTCCAGTTGCGTCTCCATGATGCGGGCGATATTCCCCTAAGCCCCACGTAGTCACAATAAAGCCCCTATAATCCCCTATATGACCTCTACATAGTCCCTAAGCGCAAGAAGCCATACCTTCAGGCTTTGTACAGCGTTCGGTGCTCTAATACCCGAACTCCAGTCAATCAAGACGTGTACGGCCCGGATCTGGGAAGAAAGGAATGTGTAGTAGCAAAAGCAGCACTGACAACATTGGTATCATGCTTCGTGAGGCTTCTTGCGGAATTCGTTTCAGGCTGAAGTCATTAAATACTTTGTTGAAGTGAGCTTTGCAAACAGGTGCGGTTCAGAACTGGAGGCTTTGAAGCTCCAAGGTTACAACCATCTTCACGCCGGCAGACGTCACTCCACCAGTGTTGGTGAAGGTGCACGAGTGGGCCGGCGTTTGTCCAATGATTTTGACAGGCTAGCTTTGTCAGATCCCAGGCCACATAATTTATGGAATATGCTGAAAATCTGGATGGGCCTCAGAGATGATTTTAGGCATTGTCCCCACGAAGTTTTGGATTGTTCTGGGGCAGGGAATGCTTTGGAGCCGATGTTCTGAAGCCAGCCTCAGCAAAGCGATTCGAAATGGTATGGCCTAGGATCGAGGTTCTTGTGCTAGGCAATTGCCTGGAGCAAAGTGATATTGAGAATCAGGTCTTTGGGACCGAGAGGGGCAAGCACTGCCGATCAGCTGTCAGGTTCCCTGTCTTAACCCTTTAATCAAGACTTGCGAGTTCACGGAGCAAGCTTGTGGTTCATCATCCTCCCGGTGCAGATACAAGGTAGAAGTTGGAAGCCTAAGATGTGCTCCTTGTCTTGTCTGGTTTGGTACCAGGCAGGATATAGGCAACTTCGAGCCATAAAACACAGCCCAAAGACTGAGCATGACTTCGCATGCTGCGCTAAATTGAGGTTCTTTGGTTTGCTTGGGTTGATTTGTTCAGAAGAGCGACAAAATTGTGGTATTCCTACTAATTCATTGCCATTATTCAGTTTTACTACTGACTAGTACTACTGATATTATGGCACATATTCACGTGTTTTGTTTGTGGCGTTGCTACTGCCTTCCTGCCCGATGAGGGGCGGTGTCTAAGGGCATACTCGAATTCTGCTCAGTGAGTAAGATGCTACTTCAACCTAACCTCTACATTCATAAGGGGGTTTTGGTACCCCAGAACCCTACAGCTATCACATGGCGAACTTTTGAGGATTGGGGTTACCCAGACCTTCTTTCTTTTAGCATAAGCAGCAAAACTCTGCAGCCCGGATGTGAAGTCGGCTTTTATGAAGCTCAAGTCTCGCCTGATATGCCGTCATGTTATCTTAAATTCGTACCCGAGAATGAGGACCTCCTCCCAAAAGGAGCCCACTTTACCCGAAGCTCCAGCAGGATGATATACGGGGCAATGCATATTTGTAACGACACAACAAATGATCCTACCAGGAAGAAAACCTCCGTCACCGTACAAGTGCTTACAGCGAACGATGAACGTACACATCAAGGTTGGTGGCTTCGGTGATATCTAGTTCTCAGCCTTTGCTTCATAGCTCCTCACCGTCCAACTTGCCAGCCTGAAGACCCCCACTGATCCCAACAAACCCAAACAGAGCAGATTCCCAGGATTCCCTTGAATAATAATCCTCCGAATATTACACCAGCCCAAATAGTAGATACTCCCCATTGTGCTATATTGTAGTATAATGGGCATATTTAACATTGGGGGGGATAAAGTCTGGAAGCCTCTCCCGCAGCCCGCCTAAACCGACATGTTCAGGCTCAAGGACACGCCAGCAGTAGGGCGGTTGTCACGGCACACATGTTGCCAAACTTCGGGGTATCCTTCAGCCCCTCAGTGCATGAACCCATTTCAGTGCTTCCAAGGGCTTACATTTAGAAGATAATCCTTGAGTTGTTATTGGTAGCAAGTTTCGTGGAAAGAGCCCCCCATACTTGTACTGCTGCAAGAATTGGAAGCTGAGCCTTGGTAGGCTTTGTTTTCAGCATCCTGTCCCGGTAATCCCGGTAAGCTGGGCATAGCGACCGAGGCTTTGTGTGAATTTCCGTGCTCAGGCTTATAATCTTCTTTCCGTAGATAGAATATGGAATAAGGGGAACCCTAAACCCTAGATGAGTGTTTTCATTTTCTTCGCGATGATTGCTCTTTAACCCTTATCTACTTCAGGGGGACTTAGGCCTTGGGAGCGTGTACGCTGGGCTGAAGAGCAAAGTCTTTCGAGCTGAAGCTACCTGGGCTCCAACTGCGCGTCATGGAGGACATTGGGTTTAGGGGTTAGGGTCAGCCAGCTTTCTGGGTAAAAAACATGGACATGTGCCAATAGCAATTTCGGTTCAGGGTCATCAAAGTCTAGAGTCTCCAGTGTAGGGCCTCCAAGGTTTGGGACCCACGAAGGCTTTCGCAAGACCATGACAACACCTTTCAAAGGGGGTCCGAGGCATGTGTCGGGAAATGCCATGCTGCCCAGCTTTAAAAAGAATATATATGTATACATGTAATTTTGAGATAACGGAAAAGAAAATGGAAGCTACTATAATGGTTTTTACCGGGATTATGAATGTGGATTGTCCATAATGGGTTTTGCCTCCTGCAGTTCTACAGTCTTCCAAGTAGGGCCTTTGCCTAGAACTGGCCCAGCTGGATGACCTTTAATTCCCCACTTTGCTGAGTTTGCAACAAAAAAGACTGCAACTTCTGCGCAGCACTGTCTGTGTGGCTCTTGTGTTCGAGTGGTACTTAGTGTAGTAGCAACGTCAGGACCGCCTAAACGTACCTAAATATCACCTTCTGCCTGGGCCCTGAACATCAAGCCCATCTTGGTGGTGGCCCTATATGGCAGTTTCCCAAAGTAGGGGTACTATGATGTAGACCCCAAAATGCCAGAGTCCTTATTAAGGGGACCCGCAATATGGCAGGGCCCCGGCAAGCCCCACATGCGCCCAACCCGGCTGCCCCAGGATTGGACGAATGAGGTGCCCGAAATGACAAGTGAGTCAAGGGGCTCATGTAGCCTAATTTTTTGGGGCGGTTCGCAATTTCCAAAATTTGCTTTCTTTAAGGCTTAAGGGCTGGGGTGAGTCAATTCTGATACGCGTTCCTACCTAGTGTTCCACGAAGGATGTACGCACCGCGACATGTCTTCTTCCTCGGCTACATGTGTTGCATCTGCGCGGGTTCACCAGGGGGATGATGTGGCATCCGTAACGGGGATAGCGTGGTTGCTACAGACCCCAGAGCCAAAAACCATAGTCTTAATATAAAAAGTTTATTCGGCCGTATAGGGTTGTAAGGCGATTACCCCCTATAATGGGCAGTCAAATGGAGAAGACAATGGAAACTTACATGGGGGTTTCCTTAAACTTTGGGTACCTTTTTGGGGGTCCCTATAATACGGACTATAGTATGTTGGGGTCTATATTGGGTTCCCCTAATTTGGGGAAATTGCCACATGGAGATTCGCTGTAGGTAGGGGTGTTAGGGATGGTTGCCGCAAGCAGGTGGTCAGTTGTCAGGTGGGCCCGCTTAAAAGAAGCAAAGCCCCACCCACCACCCAACACCTACAGACGAGCCCACCTGAAACTGAACCTTATAATCCTACAAAAGAAAAAGTATCTTCAGCCCCTACTCCCACAGCCATAGGCTTCCAATCCCGGTCCTAAATCCAAAACCCAGCTCCCCGAGCTTGTACTTGAAGTTTTGACCTTGAGCCCACCACCCTCAAGCTGGATACATCCCAGTCGCACAAAAGAACCTCTACATCTAGAAACATCTTAAGCCATTGCCCTGAACCCCAAAGACCTGTTTATAGTGGCCCTTAAGTAGATAGAATAGTAGATGGCTCTGGGTATATCATAATAAGATGCCCATATACCTCGTATTCTATCTCCTTAAAGGGGACTATATCCCTATTGTCCTCATATATCCCTGTATGTTCTTTAAAATCCCATTCTATCCCCACTCATCCTTATCGACCCCATATATCCCCTGTAAGCCATTTGCTAGGTGTTTGCCGGCGACTCCTGTTACATCGTATCGCCTGTCACCATGCGAAGTGAGGCCCATTATGGGGGGTGGCTAGGTGTGCCATGGGCCTCATGGCTCAATGTAGAAGCCTTCGCAATATTATAGTTCTGGTATAGGGTAACCCAAAACGACCTCAAGATGATGTTGGAGGCTGTTTAGGCCCTTGCAGTAGGGTGATCCTCAAGGCCGCGGCTTTCACGCTTCATGTTTTGTGCTTGTGGCTCGGCATTCTTGCGCGAGAATGATCTGCAGGGCACAATCAAGTCTTGCGAAGACGCGCAATGCACACTTCCAGCTGCAAGCAAGCGCTGCAGAGATGCCGCATACATACCATTTGGCCACCATCTAGACCTTCAGGCGCTGTGCTGTTCAGGCAGCCCTGCAAGTGTGCCATGCTAGTTTACATACAACCTTGCAGTAAGTGCCTGTGTTGTGGCTTTCCAGTGGTGCTGGTACGATTCATAGGGGGTGCACTTGTAGACTATTGACTGCTGTACTGTTACTTCCCCATTCATCCCACCTAGTTATGACTTCTCGGATGGCCGCTGATCGGTGGCTTGAGATTCCCAGCGTACCTGTAAGTCACTCCAACAGCCAGATGTTCTCCAGTAAGCGCAATCAGCTGCCCACAGCCGGAAACCTGAACGCTTGACCCCAAAGATGTTCAAGACCTACCCCCGCTGAAACAGTGGCAGAAGGCCCGGGCCCCAGCCCTACTTGGAGGTTCATGGGACTTGGTAAAGACTTGTAAACTGGGGACACAACCCTGTTCATAGTGAGACAACCGAAAAAGTTCAAGTAGGGGGATCATAAGTAGGATTATAAGCCCAGCTAACAGTAGTTATTAAGTCCCATGAACTTCCAACATGTTCATGTCTGAGCCCCAACAGCAGCTCATCGTCGACCAAGGCTTCTTTGAAATGTCTACAGTGCTGTAGGAAGGCCCAAAGATACTGTAGAATCCTTGAACCTGCGAACTCTACTCCCCCGGCCTTCAAGCACCTGTGTCCGTGCTTACGTCTATGTGCCTGTTTCTCAGGCTTCGGGCCTCCCCTACTCAGTTCCACAATACCACCGTAGATTATAGTTCCTGTAAAGCCCTTATATAATTTCTGTATAATAGCCCTTTGATGGTAATTATTTGGGGGGGGGGCCAAAATTGGGGGTAACCTTTTGGGGGTCCCATAACAAGCCTTTTAATAGTATTCTGGGGTCTAGATTTGGGGTCCTAAACCCCAAACCCCTGTGAAGGTAATCATTTTTGTGCTATGCCAGGAAAGCTTTGAAAGCGAGATTCTAGAAGAGATGCCTGCGGGGCAGCTTTTGGAAGTTCTGGAGGCTGGAGGATTAGGGTTTCGTGTTCAGAGTTTAGGGTTTAAGAGTTTAGGTGTCAGGGTTTGGGGATTCTTGGAGGTTGGTTGGCAATCCACTTCCCCTCGTATAAAACCAACGCATTTAATGCATGCCCCATATATTAGGGCCTCCGTGGGATTTTGATATGAGGGAAAGGAGATGGGTTTAGGGTTCAGGGGATTCTTGGAGGTGAATGGCTAGTGAGAATTGGGGTTATAAGGGCTTAGGGGTTTAGGGTTTAGGGCTGGAGGGCTAGGCTTATGGGTAGTTTTAACTGGGTCGACAAGGTTTCGTTTTGTGTTGGAGATTGGGGCTCATGGGTAGTTCTG
This sequence comes from Symbiodinium pilosum, assembly GCA_905231905.1. Taxonomy (NCBI): domain Eukaryota; class Dinophyceae; order Suessiales; family Symbiodiniaceae; genus Symbiodinium; species Symbiodinium pilosum. The sequence goes on from CAJNIZ010018635.1 coordinate 47,769, forward strand.
ATCGGGGGCTGTAAGCAGGATCACGACCAGGACCAGGTAGGGTTTAACGTGGAATTATAAGGCTTTGGCGCTGCCTGTTCACATTGTAATGAAAAAGTTTGAAAGCAAGGGCTGGATGCAGGGTAGTGCCATGTTTTTAGAAAGCAGAACTTCCACTCTAAGTTCACACTCGTGTGTGAGAGGGCTTACCTCTTCAGCTTTCTGGGAGGCCTTAGAAGTTGGGCGCTGAGCATTCAGGCAGAGGACTGCTACCCCAAAAAGCCCGGTAAATTTAGTAACATTAAATTCAAGTTCTTTCCTGAAGTCTCTGTGAGATACGACGCAAGCTCAGACAGGGGCTAGTTTGGGTTCAGTATGCTGGGAACTCGGGCTAGGAGTTGGTAAGGATTGAAATGGATACGACCAGGGTCAAGACTTAGTACAGCCCGATGCCGTGAACAGCCTCCAACTCAGACCCAACTCTCACGCAGCATCCTGAAACCAGGCTCCATGCGGGGGGTTCCAAAAATGGGGGTAGTTTTTTGGGGTTCCTAGAATAAGGAGCACAGCATTTCGGTGTCTATTTTGGGGTCCCCTTTCCTCCGTTCTGCCACCAGCTTTTCATTCACTTGGCACATGGGCCACATGCAGGACTCTCTGACAGGGCTGTATGCAGAGTGTCGTTGCCTTCCTTCCCCTTCCGATGGCTTAGTTGCAGCCTGCCACCAGTCTCATCGCCACAGAAGATACAGGCAGACTTTACTGCAGTACTTCCCTGCCACAAGGACAGCCCTGAGGCCCTGCATGGTCAAGGTAGGTCTAAAGGAGAATCTTGGTAAATATAGAGCCCCCCTTAAGTAGATAGAATATGGGGTATCTGGGGATCTTGTTATAGTATACCCAAAGCCATATTCTATCTACTTAAGGGGGATTATACAATTACCAATCTTCCCTGAACAAAGCCGGAGGGTAATGCCATTATCTGCAGGTGGGCCAAGGCAGACGCATCAAGGTCAAGACGGCCACAGGCAGCTGGGGATGTGGCAGTGTGGAGCTACTTGCAGATGAGCTATAGTCTAAACTCCTAGTATCCCCCTTACTGACCCCTATAGTAGTTCCCTATATAATCCCCTATAAAACCCCCTTGAAGGAGTTTAGACTATAGCGCAGATGTTTAGGGGGCAGCCCGGCATCTGGGGGGCTTGGGAGGAGTCTCAATCTTGCTTGGGTCACAGATGGAAATCATGGACTAGATGTCCAAAAGGCTGCGAACACGTGAGGATTTCTCCATCGATGGTCTTGCACAGTCGCTTACGTTCTGACTTCTGCGAATGCAAACGTGAAGGTCATTGACACCAAGCTGCGGTAAATGGGCGTTTCTCAAGGATCGTTATGCCCCATTGAATCGGAGCTCTCTCTTATTTAGGAACTCGGTAAGGAACCAAGCGCACAGGCCTTCGTCATCCCTCGTTTGCCTGCAAAGGGCGCATGACTGAGAGGTACTCTACTACAGGATTACGAAGAGGAGCAGCTGGGCTACTTCATCCTTCTCGTACGGTAGCATGAACTCGTACTACCCACGACCTTGTCGTCATTGCAACCAGTTTAGGACCCCTCTGTTATCCTATGGACCTCAAAGAATCCTATCCGTATCCTTCCGCCTTTTCCAGGCTCCATAGGCTGGATAAGTAAAAAGACCAAGCTCGACGAGCCCCTGGTGTTGAAGAGCCAGGGCCATAGCCTGTTGACTGTCATGCTGCTGACTGCTGCTGTTTAAGAGGTTTGTGGCGGAGTGACAGCAGAAATTATTCTAGGGGCATGAAGGAATGTTGGGATTCACTCCCCCACTCCTCCTTTAAGCACCAGGAAGTCTGTTGCTGCAAAAAGGGAATGTCTCAGCATTCTTCATACATGATCCTATAATCTCCTCATATCTCTCGGTTCCCTAGAATTGGGCCCTACCAATAAATTCGGCTAGCATTCTGCCATGATAAGCCTTGAGAAATAGCGAAGTATTACAGGTTCTCGCTGGGCTAGAGTAGATCGTTCCACTCGCATGACAGGACGTATGGGCGTGAGGGGAAGTAGACGCACCACCACCCCAATCACAGATATTGCCAATATTGTACCCACATATCTACATATAACGAGAACATGAATGGTTGAGGGGTGGGTGTGGATCCACGTAGCCTAGGTTAGGGCCAAGCCAAGGTTTTACAGTGTAGAACTCTTTCCTGGAGGGAGCCTCCTCATTGTCAGGCATGAAGTTGAATTATTGGGGCCTGTTCCTTTCCTGCCGTCTTACCGAGCCCGGCAACCCTGCATCCTAAACTATAAACTCTGAAGTTCTTGCAGGTTCAGGATTGACCCAGCTTCTCCTAGGTCAGCATCAGCCAAAGAAGCTCTAAGAGGCGATTCCGGTTATCTTTCTAAAAAAGTTTCCAAGTTCCCTCATCCCCTGCCTTAGAGATGACACTCTGCGAGCCTCCAAGGAAAGGAGGAAGTGGAGTTTGCCTTTGACAGCCGGGAGGCAAAGACCCAGCATGAGGCACCCACGACAGGGGCAATCGCTGACCTTGCTGTTTGGGAGTACATTATATTATGACTTGTTCAAATTTGGTGCCAAACGGGTTAAGGCGAGGGGCTTATGTAATTTTTCAGTAGACATGTCACTAGAGGTTGTTCGTGTATGAGGGGCTGCTCGAAGACGTTTGGAAAGCTTTCAGCTGTTTTGTGCGGGCTTTCTGTCATGTCCTAGTAGTGGCTGCCTCTAGACACAAGTGACCCCAACAACTAATTACCCGATTGCTCATGAAACTCGTTCTGTAAGACTCCCACGGAACCATTTTCAAGTCCCAGGCTACAGGAGCCTACTCAAGGCCAGGTTCACTCAGCCGCGAAGCACAGTTTCCACAGATCCCAGACATTAGAGGTAGAAGCTCGAATCGTGAAGCCCCACAGCCTTGCAGTCAGCTGTATGATGCGCAAGGTAACCAAGACGACGACCGAGGCAGCTGAGCGAGAAAACAAAGGGGCAATTTGGTAATTTAGGGTTGAAGGTGCGTGGCCATGTATGAGAACAGCATAAAAACATTGATGTCATTGTGAATCATCGTGCATTGCTGTTCCGCTTTTCAGGTTTAGTCTTTATTGTGGATCCTGGCCAGTCTCTTTTCCAGTGGCACTAAAGGGATTGAAAGCCAATGCTTTGCCAGAAAGCCGCTAGATAATCAAGACACTCTCGCACTAAAGCTCAAGTTTTTGACGTATGTGTCAACTACGTGACAATCGACAAGACATGCTGGTTTCTTCTCGTCCTCAATGCATGCAAGCCTCAGTGCATTGTAGTGTTTTTCGCGTATAGCCCTGCTTTACCTTGGCAACAGCAGCAACCTTTGCTTAATTACACCGTCCCCTCAACTGACAGGAGCCTGAGAATGGGACCTTTGTAAACTACTGTCCTTATAAGACAGGCATTTATTGGGTTTCATGTTCAATCGCTTGCTTGCGTGTTCGCAACTGAGGCCTTGAGGGTAGGCAGCTCCTGTGTCAGAGACTGGTATACTAGAACCTGCGTTAGTTATTAGCCAGGTAGACTTTACTATATGAAGGGTATTGCTTTCGCGGTCCTCCAGGTGACAAGCGTTCCCATGTGAATTCGCATTCAGTGTTCTGCGCCTGCTCTTTTAAAGAGCCTTGCTGCTGCAAAATGCTTCTGGCTTTGGAGGCCAATTCGGACGGAGACGATGATGAAAGGCAGGTGCCCCAGGCATGCGATACCGAAAAGTATAACCCTAACCCCGAAGCTTATATGGGATCAAGACGTTTGCTATCCAGATGGAAGGGCTTGGGCGGCTTGGGCTGCGAGAGTTGTGTGGATAGTGGGGTTGTGGCGTTTCTGGTGGCTCGTGGGTGGACCACATGTTTTGGCAACCTGCACGTTCGTCTGACAATCTGGCTATGCCTGAAGACAAGTTTGTTGTTTGTGTATCTCAGAGTGAGACCGCACGCACCCTTCACTAAAAGGATGCAGGACAGTCGGACCCTGATTTCGCGGTACCACTACCGCCAGTCCTTAATTCGTTTTGCCTCCTTTGACCTACGCTGGCAAGAAACGTTTTGTCGTGGTCCCACCCCTAGCGTGCAAACCCCTTCTCAGACCACTCAGGAAACGCAGGGGCAGCTCCCAAAACAAGATTCCGTTTCAGTAACCCTAAATAGTACGTGACATACTATAATTTGCAACGGGAGGGGGCCCAGCATTTTGAGAATAGATCACAGGCGGCCAATGCTGTCCAGGAAGCCTTACTTCGTAGCTTCGTAGTCAGACGGAAGGCATCGCGTTGTGCTCCGTGTGTTTAGTCTCGCTGGCTCCGTGCTGAAGCTTTGGCGGTGGGGGGGGCAGCATCAGGTTCAAGACTTGCCTTCTGGTTTGGGCTTTCTCTAAAGCCCAAACAATTGATCCCAGCTGTACATCCCCGAGCATTGCAAAGCTCCAAGGATCTGCCGCATTTGCTTTGGAACTGAGAAGGAGGTCGGAGATGTCGTGTCTGAGCGCGCAAAACCTTCATGGCCTTTTTGGTTGGAGCCTTCAGGATTGGGAAAAAGACTATGTGGGATTGATCCAAAGTCCTGTTCCCCAAATGGCCATTATGGAAAATATGCTTATCGTTTTGAAGCCGCTGTAAGTTTCTTGACGAGCCTCAGGGAAGCTCTGTGCAGCGTCTGAAAGATTTGGGAGACTCACGATTGAACTGTTTTCTGCTTGAGTAGTCGTGCACGGCGGCTAGCCTTGTCCTATCTGCATCCTCGTGAACGAGGGCTGAACGTGGAGCGGGTACGTGTAGCGCTGCTCCAGAATAGATGGTGAAACCTGCAAACTCATCCCACTGACCATTCCGAATTGTAAAGCCCACTCAGCCCTAGACTCCTTTGCACTAAGGCCTAAATCCTTGAGCAGGAAGGTTCTCCAGAAGTAGTGTGGCAGTGTGATGAATCCAACAACTCCTACATATGCTGGTGGAAGTCATCATGCATGAAGATGTACGTCTACTCTAAAGGAGAGAGAGAGAACTACAACAGTTTGAAGCACAAAGAGAGATATATCGTATTGTGAAAGTACAGAAGCTCAAGTTCTGAGTGGTATGCATAGTGGTTCTTTTCCGGGACATTGCCACATGTTCATTCCGACAGCCAGGAGTGGAGTGGAAAGGTTCCACAAGAACGCCTAAATCCTCAACTGAAGATATCACTCTGCATCGTTATGTAGACCCCGTATAGCCAGGCTATGACCTCCATGCACCCGGAGGATCTAGCAAGTAGAACCCCATATATGGTATCCTATACTACTGTGTAATTTCTAGGAACCCTTAAGGGGAATCTGCTTTCTACATCCTCCCAGGGGTCCGGGAGAAGCCCTGTAAAGAGTTCCATTCCGAAAGGGAGGCGAGCTCCTGGCACCCTGCCTCTGCCGCGGCAGCCAGGAGACTTTTGGCTTAGATTTAAGGGTTTAGGGTTTTCTTAAAGGGTTTAGGGGTTTAGGGTTTTGGGTTTAGAGTTTAGACTGAACCCTTTATTAAGGGTAATATTAGAGCTATATTGGGGTTATATTGGGAGAATGGAAGAGAAAATGGAGACTACTATTTAGGGTTTAGGGTATAGTCCCCCTTAAGTGGATAGAATATGGGGTATATGGGGATGTTATTATAAGATACCCAAAGCCATATTCTATCTACTTAAGGGGGACCGTAAGGGTTTAGGGCTTAGGGTGATGGAAGTTACTGGATTACTTGGGGTTTAGGGTACAGAGTTTGTTTTTTCGTGAGGGGGCTGAAGGTTTCAAGGGGTTTGGGGTTTGTAGCTTAGCCTAAGGGGTTTAGGGGGTTGAAGGTTCAATAGGGGTGCAGGGTTTAAGAGGTGTAGGATTTGGTTTTTCGGATTTATGGGGGATTTGTAATTACGGAATTATAGACGGCTCACAGTAGGAGAGAGTCCTTATGTGGGAGTGCCTTTCCTACTTGTAGGTCAATGTTAGCGATACTTTTCGCTGATGGGCTTCCTTAAATACAAACTGGATGATGTTTACCTACTTGGGGCTATGTTGCAGAGTCCCCGGCGCGTACGTCGTTTGGCCCAGGTTGCTTTGGAAGGTGCAATCTGAGCCAATATAGCTGAGGGTAAAAGAGCTGAGCCAGCGTGGTGTAGGTTGTCATGCGTAACCTAAGCCCTAAACCCGTTACACTCATGTTAATGTTGGGGAGGCAGCAGGCTTGAGGCAGTCCTCCATTCTTGCTTATCCTATGTGAGCGGTGTTGTTAACACTCTTCCTTCAAATGGGCCTATGAACTGTGAAGAGCCGAAGTGCAGCAACTAGCGTTGCAAAGACCTAAGAGGCCGAGAACTTCAACATATTTTCGAACAGGAACTTGAGAACGAACAACAAGATCCCCAAACGGGAGCAACAACTTGTCTGATGTAGTTGGATCCCCAGACATCAACCACACATCTTGAGGTTGAAGCCAAAAATGTTATCGTTCTTCTCTTTATCATTTTCGCCTTCCGTCCACTGAGTTTGCTTTCGCCTTTACATCTGGCGTTGCTATTCAGACTTCACCTTCAGATAAACACACAGCACGTCACAACCGCTCAATCAAGGAGTACCTCAGCCTAGTGCGATGGCCATGAGTTGGGTTGCTGTAAAGGAACTTAAAGTAAGTTACCAAAAAAAAGAAACCCTATGTTGGCTATATACCCTTATTGTGGTAACCTCATTCAAGTTCCTTACCAACAAAGGAAACCCAATTTTGGCTATAACCTTATTTAAGTTCCTCAACAGCAAACCCAGTGAAAGACTTGTAGGCCCTGCCCCGGCTTTCACATCCCGTTCCCATTTCTACAGGTGCTTAAGTGACAGTCCCTAAGGGTCCAAGTACCTAATAATCATATACTTACCCAAAACCTGTACTATAATTACTATTACCCAAAACCCAAGTACCTAATTATTGGGTACTTGGACCCTCTGGGAGTGGGGTAGTGGATCCCTGCAATCGTCCCTACTCCGCTGTAATGGTTGCAACTCCTGGTATGGGCCCTTTATTTCTGGGATCTTTACCAGGACCCTCCTTGTACCCTTAATTGGGGATATATGGTCCCGAATAGTAGGTACTTAAGCCCTCATAAAGGGTAGGAGGAGGGTCTAGGTATATGCCTCCTATATTCCCCTGTACATGCCATGCAAGGTACGTGCATCGTAGTTGCCCTTGCCTTAGCCGATGGCTTCGAGTAATCCAGCCGTCTCCAGCCCCAGAATTTTACAGAGATTCGAAGATTGAAAGGCTATTCCTGAGATGATGGGTTTACTTTTCAAGAACCAACTGTGCAACTACAAAATATCACAGGCCATTGAGTTTGTTTTGGGTTTTTTGGTTTCGTACACAGAGGGCACTCACCACCCACAAAACTATTCATATTCCGCGAGAGGATTGTCAGGCCAAGTTTTAGGAGCGAATTGGATTCACGGCCCTTTGACGGGTTACTACAGGAAGGCTTCAGCTGATCAGACAACCAGATGAATTAGGATCTAAGCTTATGTAATATACCATATAGTAGTTTCCCTTTCCATTATCCCTATATGCCTCCAATATATAATCCCAATATACTATATAGTATACTATATAGTAGTTTCCCTTTTCTTTTCCATTAACCCTACATATCCGCAATATATAACCCCAATACACTACATAGCAGTTTCAACTTTCTTTTCCATTATCTCTATATACACCCCCCCCCCTAATTTCCCCCAACATGCTATATGGTAGTTTCCAGTCTCTTCTCCATTCTCTCTATATATCCCCAATATGGAACCCCAATATAGTGAATTCCATTTTCTTCCCCATTACCCCTATCTATTTCCAATGTATATCCCCAATATACTATATAGTAGTTTCCATTTTCTTTTTTCAGTGTCCCTATATATCCCCAACATATAACCCCTATATAGCATATAGTAATAGAAGTGGCGGCCTTTGGGCCGCCAGGATCATAACTTACAGGCCCCGTGTCTATGAAGCCCAGGGGTCCTAAGCCCCAGATCCCAAAGTCCAAATGTTGAGTTCTAAGCACTCAGCATGCCCGGCTTGCGCAACAAGCTTTCCAAAGAGCCATATGAGCTAGCTAGTGGGAAAGCAAGCGTCTTGGGTATTTGGCACATGCAGGGGCTATGACAGACGCGGCATGCAAAATGGGCACCGGATGCCTGGCAGTAGTGGTGCTAAGTCCTGACTGTGCACTGCAGTCAGCTGAGACATGCTGAGCTGCTCATGCAAAGTTTGCCTGAAAAGCCGAACAAAACCTCTTTGGGTATTATGAATCAGGAGGCTAAACACAACATGCGGGATCTTGGCGTGGTGTTTCTGTGTAATTGCTTGTCAGCATTGATGTTCTTTAGGCGAGCTTTCCTTCCACAACCAGGAGGAACTTGTTCAGGGTTTACTGTATGTAGCCACCCTCATGTTTGCATGGCACACCTGTAGCAGCCGGCTTCTTAGGCAGCTACTGGAGGTGAGCAATACCAAATCTTGAGTTTAGCATTCACAAGCTCGCGAAGCTTTGGACACCCTAGAGCCGATCGCTTCAAGGCTTGGACGACTGGCGGATTCAGGGCTTCGATCCGAAGACGGCCGCTCGAAGAAGTGAGGGGTGTTCATAGGCATGACCGCTAATGTGGGACCCTCGTTAATTCCTGCACTAGTTCCCTCCACAAACAATAGGAAGGCCAAAGCCTTTGTCAAGCCTCCTACGGCTCTAAGAACTCTGAAAAGTTGACTTAGAGTGGATGGTCTGGTGTCTGTACGACTCCAACGCCCAAAGGCATTATTCAGGGCCCCCCCGGGAATCACAAAATGGTGAGGAGTACTTGGAGGGAGGAAAAGTTTCCCGCCAGTGACACAGAGCTCTCTACACGGGTTGTACGTGGATTTGTGTTCGTGGGCGGGGGCAACCCTTGAAGCTATCTCATCGGTCGAGATCAGTTGATCTATGGACATACATACTATTCGCAAATTGATACGTTGACACGGAATCACCTTGCGCGGAAACTTCAGACTTATACAGAAAAGGGCTCGCAACTTTTACAATCGACGCATGAGGGCCATCAACTTGAATCTCATGACATGTGCTTGTTACTTGCAGAATTTGTCTTAGCAAGCTTGAGCCGTTGAATTGCAGGCCTGAACATCGCGAGTCAGCAATGCCCATCCGCGGTTCCAGCCACCTTTGTAGAGTGATTCTCCATATTGGGACATCAAGAGAGAGCCAAGAAGGTTTCTGTTGCCTCCACCTGTATCTCGAACATGTGCTTCAACCTGACAGCAGTTAAGCTCATTTTGCTGAGATTGTGGCCAGGAGGGTTCATGGTCAGCATGTTTGTTGAGAATCCGCTGCAAGCCATTAATTCGCGTCAACAGCTGGTAACCTGGACGACATCAGCAGAGCTTCCAGAAGTTTTGACGTGCGTGCGAAGTTTCCTGTTTCCGGGAGCGGTGGAGTACACCTCACATTGGGTGGGATTCGAGCTCCTGCTTCGAGACATGGAACTTATGGCCAAAAGTGGGGGCACAGTCCTTGTGTTCGCCTTTTGCCCTGCGGGAATCCGACTAAGGTCACCCATTGCGGAGTCTGCAAGGCCATCGGGGGTGAGGGTTCGGACCGGGTCCGGGTTTAGGCTGCAAGGGGCTGGCTTGGGAACCGTAACTCAAAGGAGCACATAGCAGCAGGCTGGCGCCAGCAAATAGGAAAAGGTCCGAAATGACATTTTGAGTCTCCCTTGCAATTGCCAACTGGAAAATGGCACAGTTACGTTGTCCTTTACCTCCTATTCAGAGTTTTGTCTCGTTTGCCGCGTTTAGTCTCTAGGGCAGGAAAGTTGCTACCTCGTGTGGAATGGTAGGTAGAGATATCAACATGTTTCCCAGCCCCAGTGAAGGAGTGAAGGAACGCACCGCGTGTATTGGACAATTTCTTTGTATTCATCAGGGCATGCTTCAACTGCCCTCCCCTTGTTCCAAGTTGCGGGCACTCAGAGCAGGCATTTTAATACCCGCACTCTCGTCCCTTGAACCTTGAAGCCTCCATCCTGCGCGAAAGCCTCAAGTCCAGAAGACGAATTTCAGGCGGTCAAAAAAGACCCTACATGTCTCCTGGAAGTTTGCACCTGGCAATTCAACCATCAAGCCGTGGAAGGCCAAGTTCCGTTTAGCGGCGCCCTCGGATGCTTCTTGGCCACGCTTGGAAACGGCTTCTTTTGATGTTCAGAACTTATGTACAAGTTGGTGCTCTCTTCAATTGGTATTTGTGTCTTGTGGGTGAAGTAGAAGGTGCCTGACTATGGGACAAAACGATAAGATGAGTTTGCAAAGGGAACGAGCACGATCAACAAGATCCATGCAACAAGAGTAGCAAGCATGGCAATGATCGGAAGACTGGTGATCATTCCACTGCAGTTTTCGTGACCTCGACCCCAAGGTTTAACAAAAGTTCACACCAAATAGTTAGCCCCAAATCCGATAGTCCCAGGGCCAGCCAGACAAGGACCGCAACGCTAACTGGTTCCTTTCAGGGATCACATTAGTAATCATGATGCACAGCACTTTTTCGTGTTTTAGTGTAACAACACTGACAATGACCCAGCTATGCCACAAAAGCCGAGGCCAAGGGTGCCGAGCGCGAGGTTTGGCAGCTGGGCCGCAAGGGGTCTGTGAGCCAACTAGAAGTAGAAATTCCTTGGGCAGTTCTGGTTTTTGCCTACGTTTCTAACAAGCATCTGGGGAAACAAATTCTACCGGATTTCCTCCCTAAACCCTAAATAGTAGTCTCCATGTTCTTTTCATTTATCTCTGTATAACCCCAAGATAACCCTTATATTACCCTATGTAACGCCTATATATCCCGCTTCCATTTCTCTTCCGTGATCCCAATATAACCCCAATATACTTATTAGTTTCCATTTTGTTGTTCACTACCCCTAGTCAAGGATTTCCGGGAAGGTAGAGTCATGAGATTTTGAAGGTACGGGGCTTCGAGCAGAGTGAGGGGCTTAGGGCCAAGGGGCTAAGAATCTTAGACTCTAGAAGTACGGGGACTAGTTATGATTGGGGGACTTAAAGCCTGGTGTTCACGTTAGATTTTGGAGGGGCAGACCCTGAGGGGCTTGGGAGCCTACATTGTGCAGATTAAGAAATTAGATGTTTGCTTTTAGTCCAGTGCTTTGGGAGTCGTCCTTTTAGAGTCGCGTGGCGTACTGCGACAATGATGACTAGGAGGATAGCTGCAATTAGCAGAGTCGCGGGAAACCAAGGGCAATGAAAATGAGGTAACTGATGAGAAGGAGTATTCCGTTCGCGTCAAGGCCATAGACCAACTTCGCGCGTGTATTAGGATTTCCCCCCAGAGTAAGTTTGAATCCTTTTTGGGGTGCGGGGTTTTCTGTTAGTATGCAAGGGAAAGTCCGCTTGAAGGAAGAGCAGTTTTCCCAAATGATCTACAGATCTCACGCACAGCTGCCCTTGGGGGACCTCAGGGCTGTTTGCTCCCCTTGGACGGGGAATACGGGGACGGAAGGCCCACCTGGATTCAGTGATTTGGTGAATTTCCGTCAAGGTCCTGTTCCACACTGTGAACAAGTGACAGCAAGCCTGAAACTTTGCATCTGAGGACAGAGATTGCCAGGCCCTCGGCAACATCTGTGGCTGCTTGGAGTTGGGGAATGCGCGTAGCTCACAGGAGTAAGAAGGAGATTCAATTTGAAGTAGCAGGAGAAAGGTCGTCAGACACTGGTACTACATCATGATGGCCGAAGTAGGCTTGAAACGTGCTAAAAGGTTCCGGAGACGTGGAATCCTGCAAGATTTGGGGAATAGCCTAACCGCAAGCTCCTGGGTGACCGAAGGCAGGAGGCCTTGTTGAGCAGCACGCCGTCCTAGGCCCTTGACTTGGGCACAGTACCTTGCAAAAAGAGTGAGACCTGACCCCAACAAATCGTGCCCAAAACCTTGATGCCTCATGGCTGTACTCTCCTTAGACTGTTTTTTAAACTTCTATTGTAGCCTTTCGCCCAGGAACTATTAAGAATAAATTTTATTATAGGTCTAAGGAGACTACAGATGGTCCATCTCGTTCTGCAGCCGTGGAGCTTGGACCGACGCTTTACAGAGGGCCAGGTGATCAGCCCTCCTTGCACAGGCCTTGCTTCAATGGCTCCAAGGGTTAGGGTTTAGGCTTGCGCGGAAGACAGGCGAAAATTGAAAGGGTGAGAGTTAAGGGTTCAAGGATTAAAGTCGTAGATTTTGCTGCTGACCACGGTGTCCTTGCATGCTCTTTGGAATTGACTGCTGGGACCCAGACTGTTTCACGACGCGAGGTATACAAGTTTATCTGCGCATAAACACAGAGATGAGGGCTGCTGCAGGGCAAGAAAATTTCCAACATCTCAGAGTTTAGGGGCGTGTAATCTCCCCTATATGATCTCCGTTTCCATTTCATTTAGCATGCTCTTTTGACTCTGGTTTTCCACGAACTTTTTTAGGGGTTTCAAGCCGACTTGGTGTGCTCAAGGGTGGGAGCTTTGATTCTGCTCACACCGATTGTCATCAACAAAAGCCGAACTGTGGGAGTGTGAAGGCTGAATTGCTGTGGAGAGAAGGGTAGTTTCCAAAATTAGGGTCCCATTTTGGTACCCTAAAGATTAGGTGCCGTAATATAATCTATAACTAAAGGGAACAATAATTTTCGGAACAACCCACAAGGTCTTCTGAAGGCTTAAGGCAGATGTTGTTTCTGGGTGCCAGGGGCTTATTGGAAGCGAGGGAAGCGGCCTTTGCCGGCCTCGGAGAGTTTCCGAAAGAATTGGGTCTGGTCTGTCAAGCTATCCGACCATGAGGGCTATGGTCTATATGGTTTAAGGTTTAGGCTTCACGGTTTAAGGTTCAGACTTTAGGGTTTAGGGTTTAAGATTTACGGTTTAAGGTTTGGGGTTTAGGGCGCCTTGTTGTGATCAGACTTCCTCAAAGTACTGCGGAAGGTTTCGCGGAAACATCATGCTCGCGGAAGCATCGCGGAAGCAACTCCCAAGAAAATCATCGCGGAAGGGTCCGTGGAAGCAAGATATTTCGGAAGTGCCGACCAAATGGAAACCGGTCTTCGCGGAAGCTCCGCGGAAGGTCGCGGGCGGAAGGGTTGTTATTTCTAAAGAANNGAATAAAAACCATTGCTCATGTAGAGATCATTCAAAAAATCGCAGAAATTAACATGTTGCAAGCCACCGCGCCTCAGACACTCCTGCTCGCCAGCAAAGCCTTACTTACAACTGGAGCAGTTTGTACATTGCTCTCCCTAAAACCCTCAACCATCCACATCCCCGGAGGCTCAGACAAAATCTCAAAAGCAAACACCACAAGATCCGAAGCCTGAAGCAAGAATAATGAGAATGGAGTTTCTCAAAATGGGGCACCCTAGGCTTAGGGACCCAAGGGATATAGAGGGATCACGGGGTCCTTGTTCAGGCAATGATCAGCGCTTAGTGTGTATCTAGGGAACATTTTGAAAAACGCCAAGAAAACGGAAAGCATGAGGGTGGTTTCTCTGAGCTGATAGGAACTTTCAACTACTGCCCTACATATGGGTGGTTGTCAAAATTATGGTCCCGTTTTGGGTACCCTAAATATGGGGTGCCATATTGTAACAAGGATTCAAAATGGGACAATTTTGACAACCACCCATATAACCCCTCTTCAGCCCCTACATCACCCTATAGAACTGGACATCGGTCATCTGCAAACCTCGAGATTCTCAGCCACGCCTAACCGCTAAGACCGTCTCCCCTCCCCCAAATCCCAAACCCCCCATATTAAATGTTCCCGATATTATTTCACAACACGATCTGGAAATTTGATATTATCCGGGCGTGGGTTTCTAATAGTCTGGGTAGGCCCCTGGGACATTTAATATTTTCCCTAATGGTTTTAATAAGGGACCCTATATACTAATATTTGTCAAAGGGTTTTATGGGCCAACCCAGTAGTAGGGCAGGGGATGACTAGGCTTTGCAGGCCTCATGTTTCCAAACCTGTCGCTGCCGTTTGCCGAGGCACATGGGGGAACTGAGCGTGCTTGCCTTCGGAGGGGATTTAGGGCCTCAAAGAGTAACACATATGAGCTATAGTCTAAACTCCTTAAAGGGGGTTATAGGGGATTATATAGGGGACTACTATAGGGGATATTAAGGGGGATATTAGGAGTTTAGCCAATGGCTCATATGAGCTACTGTCAATACTAGCCCTGTTACGCGACAGTTAAGAGTGGGGCCCTATGGGTCTCTCGCTGGTAGTATAGTCCCCATGTAGTTCCTATTGAGGAGCCAGGGTTCAAATTGTGTCGGAAACATTGCTGTAGCTCACATGGCTCCAAGTGCTCAAAGTATACCCCACTACATTAAGTTCCTTAACAGCAGCCCAGTCAAGGGGTGTATAGGGTGAATATCTAGGATACATAGGGTTAAGGGTTCAGGGTTTCCAAGAATTAAGGGGTATATAGGGGTATATTGGTTTAGGGCTTAGGGTTTCTGAACTTTGAGGGGTACCCTTGGGAGGGTACCAAGACTTAGATTGTAGCATTGCAGGGTCTATGTTGGGTGCCCCAATTTAGGGAACCACCACCTGCCGGCACAAAAGCATGTTCTCCTTGCTAGAAAGGTCATGTGAGCTGTAGGCTAAACGCCGTAAAGGAGATTAAACATGGGACTACATTGGGGAGTATTAAAGGGCTTATTATGGGGGATGCTCGGAGTTCAGGCTATAGATCATGTACAGGTCGTGTGTACTTCCTTCTCGGCTCCACACAATGGCTCCCCGCTGCGATCAAAATCATCGAAGAAAAGCCAGGCAACTGAGCATTGTAAACTCCCAAACCCGTCTGAAATCCCGAACTCGCGCACGCCCCGCCTCGAGCGAGTACTGCAGAAGCACGAGCAATCATCAACCTTCTCCTCCACAGCCCCCAGAATCTCAGCCTGATAATATCCCCTCTACCCCGAGAGAACGCTGCTCCAAATGTTCCGGCCGCTACATTAGGACGATGGGCTTCTCTTGTGAGGCTGCTTCATATCAAGCCCTAAGCCCTCACGGCTGTAGATGCCACAGGCGCTGTGGAAGCCGCGATTGCTGCAACCTGTCAGCGTTTCAGTGATTCTTTTGCCGCCACTATTAAACACACTCTTCCCCCAAAGTTTTACTTGGAATTATTCTATGTTAGTACCGTTGTGACAGCATTTTGAAGAGAACTTTCATGTCAGAGCAGGGGAAGTCTAAATCCTTTGAGAAATCTCCAAGAAGGGAATCCTGGATCTCAGGTTCTGTTTGTACTGGGATGTCACAGGGATATGTAGGGTTCATGGTCCAATGATGGAGAATCGCCTGGAAAAAAGACATGGAAAATGAAATGGGGGCTGGGCTTTTGTCGCCGTGGTTTCTTCTGATTGGACCGTGTTTAATGAACAGGCCCTTTCTGCTGGTTAGCGTCCGCACAGTGTCACAGGAGAGGCCTTGCACATCAAAGTCATGTTGCTTGTCAAGTCCTAAACCTCGAGCTCACCAACAGCACAGGGCACCTACAAACCTGACAGGTGGATGGCTCTGCTTGCCAGCCTTTTATAGAGGGCCTGCAGAACAAGAAGGACGTAATCATGTTCGGGGGGAGTGGGTTCGTAGAAGGCTCGTGTCCAAGTTTAGCATCTCGCCCTCCACACCAGTTACTAACCAAGCGTTCAGACCCCTGTGTCATGTGAGGTTTTACAAGCTGAGCCATCAGCCATTTGTGCCCCCCAAATCGCGCAGCTACGTTCCTCCCTCTCTAAGCCCAGCTCCCTTCACTGATTTTTGAGGCAGGCACCAACGGAGGCTGAGCTGGCACAGGACTGCTTATACACTCAAGCTTTTCTCTTTGAGACTGATTGTTCTCCTAATTCGGTAAGGTTGGTTTGGTTTAGGAGGGTCACTCAGTAGGCAGTGCGGTCGCACCTCTTTGATATTCTGTTCTTGCATGACAGTTGTTCAACTGTATATCCGTCGCCATTTTGGCGAGAAAGAGCTGTTCAGCAACCCAAAAGACTGACAGCTCAGAAAAAGCTAGGGCCTGGGAGAGCCATGGGATCCCCATGGGAAAGACAAAGCCGCATGGCAATGAGCCGACCCAGGCGCTCGCAGCCTAGCTTTCCTCCGCTCCCGGAGCAGGCCAGCTGCCCAGCTGCTCAGCCTGTTCAGGCTCAGGGACAAGACGAAGAAGAGGATCTGAAGCTGCCCAAGTACTTCTCGTGGGAACAGCAGCCTGCCGGATCCGGCGATCCCTGGGCGCAGATGGCGGCCAACAGCAGCTCGTGGGGGCAAGGCGGCTCCTATGGTGGCGGTGGCTCCTACAACCCGGCAACGCAGGCTGCTCAGCAATTCGTGCAGCACGCCAACGAGACCG
>CAJNIZ010018635.1:64362-82183 GCA_905231905.1 Symbiodinium pilosum
TACTGTTAGGGATTATATGGTTGGTTGTCAAAATTATGGTCCCTTTTTGGGTCCCTATTATAATACGGCCCCTAATATTTAGGGTACCCAAAAAGGGACCATAATTTTGACAACCACCCATATAGGTTGGGTTTTAGGGTTTCGGGCTTGTAGGGGCTTATACGGACTACTTTAACGCCAGGACAGGAGAAAGACAACGAGGGAATTTCATGAGTGGAATGCTTCAGGGTCAAAATTTCGTCCAGCACCGAACCCCAAGATAGTCCGTAACGAGGACCTTATATTATCCTTATCACTTGCCTCTCTCTCTCACACACACTCTCTCTCTCGCTACTATCTTCTCTACAGTGCTGGGTTCCCTTCATGCCCAGTTCTTGAGAATCCCGTAGAATGCAAGAACGGGATATCAGAAACCAGGCAGTAAACATGTGAACTAGTTGCTACTTCTGCTCTCTTGCGCTCATGCTGCTTACGATACCTCATCTGGCAGTTTGCATAAACCAGGTGTCCAAATGTAGATCGCCAACATGTGCTTAGAATACTCTTGTGAGACGCCGAACAAGGGGCCCGTACCAGGAGGTTCATAGGATTTGGAAACTATTTATAACTAGGCCTATAACCCTGCTTAAAATCCAACCAAACGGATTTTTTCGGGAATCCTAAATGTAGGTATGGTTAGAACCCCAGGTATAAGTACTTATTAAGTCCCGTGAACCTCCAAGCAATCTAGCAATCTTTGGATACCCTAGACCCTAGATATCTCATACCCCTCATAAGTACGCCATATACCCCCTTTTGAGGGATCTCTAACTTTGGGAGCCACCCAAAACATATGGTAGCTTCCCAAAATAGGGGGACCCCAATGTAGACCCCTAAATACTATCATCCTTATTATAGGAACCGCCCAAAAAAGGTGCCCGTAATTTGGGGAGACCCTAAATCCTAAACCCTAAACCCTACATATCCACATATCCCTATCTGCCCCTATATATATCCTATGAACCCCTTTAAAGGTACCCCTAATTTTGGGAGGCCCCCCATATTCAGGCCATTCGGAACACGACACCTCCCGCGCCCCCTATCGGCTTGGAGAAGCAGCTTGGGCCCCTTGCACAGACAATGGTTCAGGGGTTTAGGGCTTAGGGTTTAGGATTTTAGGGTTTTGGGGTTTAGGGTTTAGGGTATAGTCCCCCTTAATTAGATAGAACATGAGGTGTATTATTGAGGTTATATAGGGATAACCGAAAATAAGATGGAAACTACTGTAGTATATTGGGGTTATGTAGGGATAATTCAAAAGAAAATCGAAACGACTATCTTGCAATAAGGTATATATTGGGGTTATAGTCCCCCGCAAGTAGATAGAATATGGGGTATGTGGGGATCTTATAATGGTTCTGGGGAATTTCATATTGTATCTACTTGAGGTGAACTGTAGGCTTGCAGGTTTAGAGAATCAAAGTTTAGTGGGTTTGGGGTTAAGAGGGTCTAGGATTTAGGGTTTGCTTCGTGGCGCTTGTGGGAGATGGGGGGGATTGAAGTATGGGAGTTCAAACAGGCACTGTGGGGGATATGGAAACCATAAACCCTAAACCGTAGGCATCCGCTCCCCACGCCCCGGGTACCAGTAAGCTCGGGCTTCGTGGAGTTGGGGGAATGCAGTGAAGAGTTCGGAATCGAAGGCTCGTGATGTTGCTCGGGGGCTTTGAATCGCGATGTGTTCGAACTTGAAATGAGCGTTGTACGAACCCGCAGGATATCACGCAAAATTGCATGTAGCCCGAGATTATATCTTTCAACCCCAGGAGTTCTCATGGAAAATCTTGTGGCTCTAGCCCTCATACTCCAAAACAATCCACCGAAACCTGAGTCATTAGCCAAGCCGCTTGATCAAACCTTGCACTTGGCTTGTAGCCTTGAAGTTTGAAGACTCAGCCATGTATTTCCCTTCGTATCTTGCGCAACGTTGTTTCCACAAGTTGTCATGGTGCCATTCCCCATATACACCATATTCTATCTACTTGAGGGGGACTATAACCCCAATATATACCCTATTACAAGATAGTAGTTTTCATTTTCTTTTCCATGATCCCTATATAACCCCAATATATACCCTATTACAAGATAGTAGTTTCCATTTTCTTTTCCATTATACCTATATATCCCTAATATAACTTCAATTTAACCCCAACATTAATCCCTATAATTCCTGTAGTTTCCATTTTCCTTTCCATTATCCCTAGACGCAGCATCCGGCCGAGGCCTCCGGCAGAGCAGCACGCGCAGCCGGAGGAGGAGCAGGCGAACGGAGCGAGGGGGTTTGCATGTCAGGAGCCACACGGTTTAGGGTTTAGGGTTTAGGGTCTAGAGTTTAGGGTTTAGGGTTTAGGGACACAGGGACTATGTAGGAGCATAGCTATTGCGGTAAACTTTTCAGAGGTCCTTCATCAATTATAATTGTATCTACAGTTGAACTGGAATTTTCCAATGGGTCGGTCAAGACTTGCAGGGTTTTGCACAGCAAGGAATGTTGACTGACTCGCACAGCTGATTCTCATGATGCTGGCCGTTGCACATTGGCAGATGCTCATGATGTCGGGACACAGCCCGGGCTGCGACTCGCACAGCTGATGCTTATAATTCTGGCCGTTGGGTGCGGACCCGGCTACAAGGTACCACGCTGATGCTCGTGATGCTGGCAGTTGGGAACGGCACAACGGCACACGCAGCTGACGCCTACAATTCTCATGATGGTGTCTGTGGGGTGCGGGCCTAGCTACGGCCCTCACAGCCGATGCTGATGATGCTGGGTGTCGGATCAGCTACGACGCTCACAACTGACGCCCCTGATGCCACTTGTAGCACTGTCGAGTGGGCCCAGCATGGCCCAGCTACACAGCACCAAGCTGATGCCCATTGATTTGGAGATCGCACCTGCCTTAAACTATGGGCTCATAAACCACTAGGCCTGGTTTAAGAGTCAAATTGTTGCGGTGCAGCTTCAGCGAGTTGATCCCGTGACCTCTTCTTGGGAGATCCAACAGCGTTTTGTTTCTGGTTGGTCCTTGCTAGCCTCGACCCTGAACCCTCGACTAAATGTCGCGGTAAACCTGCCCCATGCTCTTGACGATGCGAGGATGACATGGAGGAAGAAGAGGAGGAGTTCACAGAAGATGAGGGCCCCGCCGATCGCTTTTAGCGCACGGATTGCAAAGCGCGTACAGTTCGCCTGTGTCTTAGATGAATCCCGGAAGAGATATATTCAATATTGATACTATAGTCCCCAAGGTAGAGTGTGACTGTGTTCTCCTTTTGGTTAAAACGTAGTTGATAAGAATCATATACTTTTACTTGGTTCGACCACAAAGGTACACCTCACATATGGCCAAGGGAATTTGTGCGTCTACAGACTTCATGAGCGGCTTGGTTGTGAGCTGATGGCTTTGTGGCGAGCGGGGATCAGTTTGTGAAAGGTTTCCCCCTCGTTCTCTCAGCTTTTTATTCGCAATCTCGTTTCAGGCTCTTGTGCTGTGCTGGTCAGTATTAGTGTTCTTTTAGAGAACCAAGTCATAGATCGCATCATCAGTCCCCTGAAGAAGCCCTGGTTCCATTCCATACTCGTGGACCGGGCAACAGCCTGTGTAGTGTTGGATGAGTTTTGGACCCACATGAGTGCCTGGAACCTATTTCTTGATTTCAACACATGTTTCTCGGTACAAAAGTTGCATTTGTGGTTGGTAGAGGCTGATGGAGCAAACTAGACAGGGGCCACTTTCTGAGCATGAAGTTCAGCCCCTGATAGGAAATCACGCAAGTTATGACCAGATGATGGCTTGTATCACCTTTTTGTTACTACTGTATGATAGCTGACACCAAGGGTTTCGTAACATTCCAGCCTAGATACAGCCTGTGCGCAGCTCTGAATCTCAACAGCTAGTGTGCCATCCACTGCGGATTGGGACCTGCACATACCTGCGCGATCAGCCGGGTTGGCTTGTTAATGCTTCTCACCAGCTTTGTGTGAGCAGAGAAGGTGCCAACATCCAGAGCAATGCAAGGATTTCTTGCAGGCCTCAAATTGGTAGTGATGTCCTTGATAATCCATGATGAGGATGCCAAGGTGGGCTGGCATTGTTTTCAAATCTTGCTATAGCTACCATCATTCAAAAGTTCTGCGCCCGTTGTACCCTCAGCACAAGATCACCCAGCTTGTATACATTGATAAGTCAGACCAAGTTGCTGATAGCTAAAGATGTGGATGTTCAGACCCCAGTGTTCCCCAGCGCCTGCGTTGGACCTTAAGCGCCTGAACATGAGGCAGCAAGAGCCATCAATACCCGTGTCTGTAAAACCAGTGGTCTTGCTCACAAGCTCAATTCAGAGCCTTGGATGTTATGCACGCGCAGTTGAAAAAGCTTTCTTGCCGACGTGTCTGGGCGTCTGGCAGCGGGGCTTTCATGTGGGGTAGGAGCTTGGAACCTGTGCGTTCATATGTCTTGTACCAGAATCCACACCCAATCCGCGTTTTCAGTTACGCAGCAACGCTTGTGGAGCAAGTCTAGGAGTTCGGACCATGAGTTCTCAGAAGGGCATTGCCCCCGACACCAAACATTCGAAAGCCCACGCAGGATTGAGAGTTGATTTGTTGCAGACATTTTTCAGGAGAGCCTCAACATTCACCAGGGCGAGTTACGGCCAAATGCCAGCTGCACTTCTTCTTTCCGCAGGATCGCATCCTTTGCACCTGAACCCGTATTCTTAAGTCATGCTTCTCCTCCAGTGCTGCGGCGGCATCGTGTCCAACGTCTTTCGAATAGACACCTAAGATCCAGAGCTTCTCTGGGAAGCGATGTTTCTGCACGCACAGTTCTGTTTAAATCTCATCTCGAGAGACAACGAGAGGTTCCATTCGCTGCTTGTTCTCATGTGTAGCGCCTACGTTCAGAACACAGCAGTTGAGTTTGAAATTCAGGTACTCTTCATAGCAGTCATTCCTACTTAGTCAATTTCAGGGTCTGCTTGTGCAGTGTACAAACAATACTAATTCCATTGCCGGGCCCCACCAAAAAAGGCTGACAATCTTTGGGAAACCCGCCTCTTCACCATAAGCTGCTTGCGAAGCCCCAGACCCTAAACCTGAAACGCCAAGGCTCGGTATTTGTGCATCCGAATTGGCATCTTCGGGGCGGTCGTGCAGCATGGATGCAGCTTCAAGGGGAGGTTTTGGGACCGTAGCATCATTCTGAGCGGGGCGTATGAAGTTTGTCACGATTCATAAGGAGACTGTGGCTTCCATGGGGTATATTATGGTATATTATAATATATTATGGCATATTATAATATATTATGGTAT
Organism: Symbiodinium pilosum; assembly: GCA_905231905.1. Taxonomy (NCBI): domain Eukaryota; class Dinophyceae; order Suessiales; family Symbiodiniaceae; genus Symbiodinium; species Symbiodinium pilosum. The sequence continues at coordinate 69,716 of CAJNIZ010018635.1, forward strand.
ATTATAATATCAGGTACCTTCAACTTCAAAAAGATAGGCATGTGAGAGGGGTTTGGAAAGCTGAAGCGGCGATCAGATTCGGCCTAGATTTGGGCTGGCTAGCAGGTTAACAGGCATGGTTTCAGAAGTTTGTCATTTAGGCTTTAAAGCGCCGTGCAGCTGAAATCCATGTCAGGCAGCCTGAAGGTTCAAAATTGATGATCATAAGCAGCGCGCTGAGCCCTAACAAAGCTGAGAGCTCCCGTCCCGTGCAAGGGGTCCTAGGCCCTACACCCTAAATTTGAAGGCGTAGGTTTAGGCCTGCTGCTTTTTAGCCACTTCGCTCCAATTTGAAGGTCATCCCATTTTCACCCCCGTGAACCTTGGGCCCGGAGAGTACCTTCTCTCACAAGCCGTCTATAGTCCAGAGTAGAAAGAGAGCCCTAATGTAAACCACAAAGATTTTGCAAAACGATCATAGTACGAAGCACGAAACAGGTAACTCGAAACTCTTGAAAATTCTGCAGGAAACAAAGTCTACATCTAAGGTTGAGATCATGGGCCCCTAGTGTGGACCGTTAATCCTGGGATCCTTATCTACCTACTACATAGGGGCCCATACTTCTAACCTTATAGATCACATGTCCACTTCATGTTGATGGCCAGGATTGTCCTGGGCTTCATCACACAGTGGCTTTTCGGGGCAACGCCCTGAGCCCTCTTGAAGAGCCGGGGGGGTTTCCCAAAATTAGGGGTACCCTTTTTGGGGGTCCCTATAATAAGGATTATAGTATTTTGGGGTCCACAATGGGTCCCCCTATTTAGGGAATCTACCACGGAGTGCCGTGTGTCAATCAAAGCTAGACCACATGAGGGGTTGTTTTCATTGCTTCCTACAACACGAACACGTGTCTGACGTCCCTGCAGTGGCTGCGGGAACAGCATAGGCCAGAACACCGCAGATGTTTTCACAGCTATCTTCGTGTGGGTGAACAATTGAACATGACGGGTTTGATTTTGTTGTTGGCTTGCGGGGTTCTAAGGGCGATAGTTCGGTGTATAACTTATACGGTAGAACTCCTGGTTGGAGGTTATCTCAGCAGTTAATAGGGCTACGCCTCTGTTGCAGCCGGGATTGTTTGGCGATGTATTCTGGGTTAAGTGCTCATGACTGAAGCATGGTGGGCATCATTAAGATGCTTGTGCTGACGTTGAAATTGTTCTTCAGGAGCCGAGGCTTCGACATAGCGATCGCCTCCTCATTGTTGTATTGTCGTTGGTTCACTGTGTCTCGCTAACTGCAGATCACAAAAGCTGCGAGACGCTGCTAAGATGAAGCTGTTGAAGATCGAATTCTGCGGCCCATCTTTAACAGACATCTGCGCGCTGGATGCAAGGGGCAGCGTTGCTTCACCTGTGTAAGTCTTGATGGGCAATAGACTCAGTCCTGATTGCGCGCTGTTACCTCCACGCAGGGCGTTTTTTAGGAGGACCAATGCCAATGCCTACGCCTTGAAGTTTGAAGCCCTAGGGCCTGAAACTGCAAAGCCAAAACCTAAAGCCATCGAATCCTCCTTCATTTGGGTCCAAGAAGACTGCAGGCGTCGGAAAAGCATCCAAAGGTTCTGACAACAACGGCCCCCAAAGCTTCAGGGCGACCGGTGGAGCAATATAGGTGAGGGTTTGTCTGCCTGGACCCTAAGTCCTAACTATGGGCCCTTACTTGGGCTTCTAGGGTTTTTTAAGGTTTTTAGAAGGTATATAAGGATCTCAAGATAAAGAGCCCTTACTGCGGGCCCATACTTCGAACCTTCGACAAGAACAGGCTTTGGAAGCTCAGAATAGATACAGTTCTCGTTCTTCCAGATGGAGTACCCTTCCTCAGCCCATCGTGTAACTCAGAGGAAGCCAGGTCGAACCCTGCTCCTGAGGAAGCGCCCCTGACCTGACCCATTTCTATTTTAGAGACCTTGAGTCTAAGCCTCACAAAGCCAGAGTCCTGAACACCAGGCCCACACGCCCCACACCTCAAAACTTCCACAAAAGTCAGGCAAACGAGGTGAGGTTCTTGTCCAATGTCTTCCTGAACCACATCACGGCGCCAGACCCAGTTGAGCAGTCACAGGACTGGGTGCTCATCAAAGCTTTGGGGTTTGAGATTCTAGTGGTTCTAGTAGTTTGGAAGATGAGCGTGAATTTAGGATAAATCTGCCTCAGGATAGATAATTGGTATGCGATCCTAAATGTTGACAAACCCCTACGAAATCCTACGTTTGAATTGCGAGAACCCTTCTCCAGAAGCGCTGAGGTCAAGCCAGCCGGTCCAAAAGTCCCTGCGACCCTAAACCCTACCCAGAACCTCCTAGGGAGTTCCGTTTTTGTAGTAACAAAGCCAAAAAAATCACTACCTAGGAGCCCTGGGATAAACCCTGCATCCCCAGCTGCTTCATGCATAAGCTTTGGGGGATGTATAGGGATACAGTGGAGGGAGGGCGACATCTTGCAACACCTAAAGACCCCATGATACTGTAACTCCTAGGTTGCAGGGTAGCTTAGGTGGTGCAACATTTCCTACTCCCACAGTATGTGAGCCATAGTCTAAACTCCTAGTATCCCCCTTTAATAACCCCTATGGTACTCCCCTATATAATCCCCTATACAACCCCATTAAGGAGTTTAGACTATAGCTCATGTAGGGTCAAGAGCTTCGGCTCCAGGCCTTCTAAGGTAAGATTGGGGTTATATTGGGATAATGGAAAAGAAGATGGAAACTATGGGGATTGTAGGAATTATATAGGGGATATATTGGGGTCTAGATTGGGATAATGGTACAGAAAATGGAAACTACTGTAATCATATTGGGGTTTTCAAGGGTTTCGGGTTCAGGGTTTACTCCAAAAGCTTCCTGGCTACTATTACACTTGTGAAGAAGGTGTCAGTTAGCTCCTTATCGCTGGTTTCGCATTCTTACGCAATCCGACTAACTGGACTTATTCAGGTTATCCCTTTTATAAGTGCTGCTAGAAGCCCTATTATACGTAGTGGCCTTGTAGTCAGTACGCCTCCTTTGCCCGGCAAGCCCAGGTCGGTACCCTGAGTGCTTTCGTCCTTGCGGGCGGCCCGCGTCTCAAGCCAGGGGTCTCCCTGATGGAGGACAAATGAATCCTTCTCCAAAGGTGCCCCACCAGATGATTAGGCATCAGTAAGGGATTCCCCACGAGCCCCATGACTCCCATGGTCTCCGAAATTTCGGGTTAGCCGTGGCATGGAGCCTGAAGAGGGATCATGCGCTGCGAAGTTTTGAGCTTAGGATTTCGGGAGCTGCTTGGATCTGTACATGGAAAGGAAGGTTTCAATCGGCGTGCCTTAAGTAAGCAGGACCAAAGATGACATGTGCAAGCACCCCTACTGCCCTCCACACCGTTTTTCAGACAAGCGGGCAACTCAAGAACCGCCCGGAAGCCCCAGGCTTAGGGTTTAGGATGGTTCAGGGCAGCTAAAAAAACCCTAACCAACAGCTTCCATGGGAAAGACTGAGGCTGGGCGATTTTACAGGTACAGCTCTCAGTATGGGCAGGGCTGCAGGCCTAGGCCTTTTGTTTGCTATGTATAGGGTTTTTCAAGGATTACTATAAGTTCGCCTATAGTTGCTGTTATGGATAGATAACACTTGTTGGTTCGTAATATCCACCCAGGAATAGACACAACTGCATGATGAAGGATATGGATGACACTCGTCGCACTTGGAGGAGAAACAAGTTGGACAGGGCTTAGGGGTTCTATACTAGTACCATTTCTATTACTATTACTATCTGAAGGAACCTCAACTTACAAAATCAGAGGACACACACAGGGAGGCGGGAGGTTCCATGGCTCGTGCAGGAACAGGAGTCAGCGAAGTTCAAGAGAAGAGATGGGTATCTGGGTCTTAGGGCTTGGTTTAGGGTTCAGGGTTTAGGGTTTAGGGCTTAAGTTACCATAATAGCGGGGTATAGGGTTTAGCCAAGCTCGATGGCTTGTGCTACTGGCCTTGCTAAGGCTGCACTAAGAAGCTTTCACCAACACACTTTGATAGAGCTTCGTTAACCCAAAGGCTCCATGTAGCTTTTGGTAGTATTTTCTGAGCCCTAAAGTAGTTATATGGGAAGCTCTTCGGGCCCTAAGTATATACTATACAGCTATATGGAGCCTTTGGGTAATAGGCTCCACAAAATGTTCCGAAGGCTGAGGCTCCCTAAACGCGCCTTGGCATACTGTCACCCAACGTGCGTGCACGGATAGTCCCCCTAAGTAGATAGAAAATTGGGTATATGAGGATCTTATTATGAGATACCCAAAGCCATATTGTATCTACTTAAAGGGGGCTATACATCAGGATTTGGTTATTATTTCAAGCTCGCCGATGCTCCGTTGTAAAGTGGTCCTTCATGCCGCTCTTCTACTCAGGCGCTCCCACAGTCGCCAATGTGCTTTTCATTGCAAAATCCGAGCAGATGCAGGCCTTGTGGTCGCTGAACCTGTGTGGCCTTCATCCACATGGCTGGAGCTTCGATGGGAAGGCAACGCCAATAAGAACAGGAGGTAAGACTTTGGGAAATGAGAGCTGAAGGAGCTGAAGGTGTTGAGCTGAGTTAAGAGAGTGTTGTCGGGCACATGCAGTTGAAGTGGTGGACCTTAGCTACTATAAACATCAATCAAGTTTCGCAGCTTTTGCCGTAGGCTTGTGGCTCCCTATCCCCAACATGGTAGGATACGGAATAAAGTCCCCTTTAATGGGGGTTAGATTTGGACAATGGGAAAGAAATGGAAACAACTGTTTAGGGTTCAGGGTATAGTCGGTATAGTCCCCCTTAAGTAGATAGAATATGGGGTATATTATTGGGGTTTATATAGGTATAATGGAAAAGAAAATGGAAACTGTTTAGGGTTCAGGGTTTAGGGGTAGAATATGGGGTATATGGGGATCTTATTATAATAATACCCAACGCCATATTCTATCTACTTAAGGGGGACTATATTCAGCTCAGATGAGAGCCATGTTTTCTTCCAGTACTGCACCGCTTTGAGCTGTGTGCAAATAAGGGAGTATAATCCCTATAGAATCCCTGAATATCACATTCCCTTATTCGCTACCCTAAACCCCAGACCCTAAACTCCATATGACTTCCCCTACTCCCAAGCAGACTAGAGCTGCGGAGTTCTTTTTGCTCAAGGTTTCAGTGCTGGTTTCTGCTGTGCTCATCCTCCTATCTTCTGTGCACTTTGTGGCATAGCTTCCCAGATTGCGTAATGCTTCATGCATGTACCATCCGTTTCCTCACCGTTCTAAGTCCTTTTTGCTAAATCAAGCCCACACGATTATTCTTAATTTGGAAACTACCAGACTAGGTACTTCATTGCGCCTTGGTAGTAAACTTCTTTCCTGCGTTTCTGAGTGCCAGGATGCCGCGTTTATTCTGCTGGTGATTGTTGGAGCCTTAGCCTTTGGGAGGGAATGCATCAATGTGCGAATTGCCTGAGCAATTTCGAAAAGCAGTCCCCTCCCGAAACCCTATAGATCCCAAAGCGCTCTTCGATCTGCAGCACTACGTGCTGTGAGCATCGGATGGCCAGGCTGTGTATCAATTTTGAACAAGGAGTGAAGTTGGGGAATGGGAAGTTTATGGGAGGCGTGTGTACGTGTTTGCAGGTTGATAGAATCCTTGATTTGTGATGTTTGCTCGAACTTGGCAAATACAGGTGCTGGACTTTGCTGACCAGGTCCTGTTTGGAGGCTTGGATGAGGGGCTCAGGGCTTCAGAGATTTCGGCAATCCACCCTCCAGGTTTTTGAGCAGGACCATGTTAGTTTGAAGGTGTCAGGCAGGAGCAGGGGTTGGAGGTTTGCAGTCCCAACTGTCCTGCTCCAAGCATGACAAACCGCAATGTGGCTTCATCATGCAGGGCTCTATTCATCCCACCTGCCCAGTGGAGCAGCAGATGTCTAAATATTTGATGGGTCATTGGAAAGATGCACGACCTGAATCCCCAGATTCCGGCCCCAATGCGATTTCAGTCCAAGCACTTAATCTGTTGATCCATACGGGACTTCCATCAATCAGGGGACTCCAACATAGATCCCAAGCGTAGTAGAATCCTTACTGTAGGTATCCCTGAAAATGGTGCTCCCTATTCCTCGAAACCCTAACGGTGTACTCCTGCATATCACGATATATGCGCAGGCAATCCTCACATCCCTTCAACAAGCCCCTGATTTTTCGAAACCCCCAATTGTAATCTTGGCTCACTCGAGGTGGCAGTGATCGGCGCTCTGTACCTCCTCTACCAGTTGCTCAGAGGCCTCTTGTCTAAGCACACAGCAGCTCCTCACTGCTCAGCCCGCAGGGAAGTCAAATTCTAATCCTATCAAAGTTGATAAGCTTCAGCTCGACTCCCCTGCGTCCTTCCCCTGTGAGCCAGCCAAAAGCACTCACTACCCCGCCCGAAGGGAAGCCAAATTCTACTCCTTTTCGGGCTTGAAGTCTCGACTCCTGGGGTTGTGCCTGGGGCAGGCATTGCACAAGCGCTGTGTAATGCTTCTGATGATTGCGTCTCAATAAGTGATTGAATATGAACCTGGAACGGTTGGGTTGTTGTTTCGGTCCGGCTCTCCGGTTCGGTTTCAATTTTCGGTTCTTTCGGTTCCAATTTAATCAAAACGATTCACCGCTTCACGGTTCGGTTCCTCTCCTTCCTGCTTTGTCGGGGGACCTTCAATATCAGGGGCCGAATTATAATAGAGACCCAAAAAGGGACTATAATCTAGTCGACTTACCAACTACGGTTCATGGTTTGGGGGTGGAGGGTGACTTTTTGCTGAATATAGGGTTGAGGTTTGAGGCTTTGACGGTTTACACTCGCATTCAAGAGATTGAGGGGAATGTGTAACAGTTCTTCCTTCCGAGAGTTTGAAGGGCAAACACAAACCGCCTGCCGCAGTAAAAGCCCTAGATTGTCCACTGTGGGCATGACTTTGGAAGGTTAAGCTCGCCAACCCCATGACAGCAGCCTTCCAAGCAAGTCCGCACATCAGACTTGCTCAAATAGCATCGAGCCCTAAAAACAAACCCCCAGACGTGGGCAATGCCAGATTTTTGCTGGAGCCAGTTTACCTCCAACTATTCCCATTACTAGTCCTGCCACTACTAGTAGTACTCTTCTTCAGGCTATACGTCTTTGAAGCCGCTTAACGCTCTGAGGGCTTCTGCTTTGCTTGTAGGTTATAGGAATGCAAGGGATCAGGGTTCAGGGGTGATGAAGGGTATGCGTTCCCCAGTAATAGTGGCTATAAGGAATAGTAACAGGATTACATTATGGCTCTCTTCTATTCCTATGATACCAAGGGTGGGGGGCCCTCCTAAGTATTGTGATTTTTTGTAGGTGTAGAGAAGCAGGTTTGGCTATCACCTGCTAGGATTTCATTCGGACCCTACAGTCTTTACCCCTAACTCAAGTGTTTCTTCCATCTCATGACGTGGGCTTTGGTAACCCCAACCCCAAAATCAGCACCACATGGAAGTCACATGAGAGCTATCAGGTCCCAACTTTGGGGGCTCGGATTACCCTCAACCCTAAACCCCAAACCAATTACAGCAGGCTTGTGGGAGGTTGCGCAGGCCGGCCAGCAGGTGCGACCAGCAAAGCATGGGGCCTTCAGGGCATTTTTTTGAATTTGCAGAACTCCACAGCTTGCAGGAAACCCTAAAGCCTAAACCCATAATCTGGGGCCTGGTGATTGGGACAGCTGATCGTTCTGAAAGCGGTCACTTTCTAGCCTCCATAGCTGAGCCAAACCTTGACTCATTCAGGGTCCCTTCGTGTCCCTTGCAAGCGTGTCATATCTGGAGGATATAAGGAGCATCTAGAGATGGAAACCCTAAACCCTAGATTACGTAGGAATTATGTAGGTTCTGGGTCCCTTAGCTCTGAAATCTAAACCAGGTCTGTGCTGGCTGGGTATGCTCCTAGGAAGCATGACTGAGCTCCTGCCGATGACCCTTCCTAGCTCATTATTTCAATTAGGGTTTTGGGGACTTAGGCTTTTAGGGGCTTAGGGTTTAGGGGATTTAGGGTGTAGGGTTTTGGGGCCTCAGGGTTTTAGAGTCTTAGGGTTTTAGAGTCTCAGAGTTCTAGGGGTTAGGGCTACTCATGCAAGATCCTGAAGGCCTCATAGGCCAGAAGGGCGGGGGACTTTCTTGAAGGGATACCGTCATGTTTTCTCCTGACGGACGCGAATCGGTTATCCAGGTTTACCCGGTTTTCATGGAGGATGCAGTGTAGCTCAGGGGCTGATGGCTTCGGAATTACGGCTCGGGCTTCAAAGCCCATCTGTGGAGGCGTTCAGAGTTTCCCGGTCTCTTCCTCTTGACGGTGACAAGTGCAGACCTAAACGAAGCAAGAAGGTGGTCTAGAGTCTGGGGTTACGAGCTTTAAACCGTACCGTTAAAGTGAAAGAGTATAGCCTCGAATCCATCGCAGTTTTCCAACCATGCATCATCCTTTCTCATTTTCGTGCTTCCCAGGAAGTAGTGGTCCCCACATACACACCAAAGCGTCTTACTCCTTATTAAAGTATGGCGTTGGCTCCCAACAGAGAGCTGCAATTGTTGGACCCCTTGTTTTGAAGCTGCCCGCTCATCCCGCACGCCGAAGTATAGTGAAGGGTCAAGGAAGAACGTGCAGCCTTATTTATAGCCATGATAGAAGTTGGATCTTTGGAGCGTAATTCGGCACAGCCATGGCCAGCGCTGTGCAAATAATGTAGGGATGGCCTTTGGAAAAAGAGTTCCTGCACAACCCGTTCAAAAAAATCCAGGCCCCGTTCTTTCTAGGGTCCCTTGGGCCTCCAGTTCTGAGAAACATGTAGATGAGTGCTCGAGAACATGAGCTGCAACTCTTAGCAGGTCGCTTCAGCAACGATCTACATCCGAAACAAGGAGATGCGAAAGAAAGTGGTGGAACGTCCGGAGCTCACACCCTGGGCTGGGTTGCTGTTCGGGAATTGAATTTAAGTTACTAGAATTGGAAAACCATATTGATTAATTACTGAGTAACCTATTCTGGTAACTTAACTCAAGTTGCCTAACAACAACCCAGCTGACTTCCCTTTTCAAGGATTCCTGCAGTTCACACGCGGGCACTGGAGCCTTCAGATAGGCAAAAGACTAGGAAGAGACCAGGTCTGGAATCCCAGGGTTGCCGTACTAGTGAGGCCCCTGTCTTAGCATGGAGCCATGGAACTGAGAGCCCTTCTGTGTGTCACGCACTTCTTTTGGACTATTGTAGAAGAACATTAGGGAGATCAACTTCCATATGTCTGGTGCACCCCAGAATTATTCAGCCGATGGTAGGATGGAGTTCCACCGAACTTGATGACAGGGACTTTATCCATGGTCGGTGCACGTGGCAACGACCTCCACCAGCAGCATTTTGTGCATGCCTGCATGTCTAAGCAGTGACATGTCAGCTACTGACCCTTCAGACTGGGTGGAAGAAAGGCTACGCACACTTTGTCTCAGCGGGGGGTCTTACTCCAAGCCCCAAATCCAAAATCAAACTCCAGTAAGTCTAGACATGCGGGTGGCTGTCATCATTATGATCCCTTTTTGGGCACCCTAAATATTAGGTGCCTTATTATAATAGGGAACCAAAAAGGGACCATAATTTTGACAACCACCCATGTGTACAACCAGGCTCTCGTTTGCAGAGTGAGGTTCCCAAGTCAAGCAAGCATGGAAGGGCGTTTAACTTCACATTCCGTTGCATGATGCACGCTTGGTTCCCGTGAGGTCATAGTACGATGGCTGTACCCCAAGCCCCTATGCAGTAACAATTTCGAGGTCGCATGGCATTGCTTCAGTTTAAAGTTCCGTCTCGAGAGCTTTACAGATGGAATCCTTGAAAGACTCGCTAGAACCCAGTGAGGCGATACTACCATGCGACTATTAGCTTACTACTGAATGCAAGCCCTGACGTTCCAGGAGGAGTAGCTCTCAACCCAGCAAATCTGACCAAAGCGTTTCAGGGTTGAACCACGGCAGGCATGTAACAACTAGGCACTGGTCCCAGGATTCAGGCTTCACAAGTCCAGTGCTACTGTACATGTACTATCAAGATCTATCAAGCAAAGGCAAGGGAAGTTGAGCAACCAGCCCAGTGACAATCAACGCCTTCGTCAGCACTCTAGACCCTGAACCCTAAGCCCCAAATCGTGTGTTCGCACTTTTGAGGTTATCCCGTCCTGAACTATGTAGAAAGAACTTCCGAGTCCTCCGGGCCTATGCAACTGAAACTCGGCTTGCAGGGCTTTGGAATTCATCTGCTTCATCGTGTTAGACCATAGCCCCGCAAGTGTGGTTTCCCAAAATCAGGGGGGGACCATTGGGGGTCCCCGTAGTCAGGACTACAGTATTTTGGGGTCCCCGTATTTTGGGAAACTACCAAGTCTTATGGGTGTTGGTATCGAGGTTCAAGGTCGTCAGGCTCTGGATGTATGTGTATATATATAAATATGTATGGTACTCCCACCCAGGGACCAACCTGGATACCTAAGCTGTCCTGACTTGCTACAAAAACTCTCCAGTGCTTTGTCAAAACAACGGCAAACAGAACTTGGCCTTCTCCATGAAGATTTGTATCTACGATCACTCTTAAAAGCCCTTAAATCCTAAAACCTGAACCCTAAACCCTAGACTAAAATGAGCACACGCCCCCTCTTGAAACACAATGTCAAGGTTGAAGTTGCACTTCGCTGCCAAGTCAATCTAATATCAGATCAAGCCCAAGAAGTATGATTACATCTATCATTTGGAGGACTTGGACAATCTTGAATACCTGCATCCATTGAAGGAATCAAATGACAGGGTCTGGCTCTTTCCCTTTATTGACTGATTTTCAAGAAGTACAATGAATTCAAAAAGCGTACGACTGAGATGGCGAGCCTCTGTTCTCAAATAGGCAAAAGAACCTAGCAACTCAAGCTTTTCGGTGAAGTAAAATCCGTCTCAGGCCCACTAATCGAATCAAGTAGTTTTTAAGTACCTAGTTACATTGGAGTCGGCGCAGGCTCCCTAATGTCAACTGGCTTCAGAACTCGATTGAGTAGATGATTTGGGTTGGTTAATTTAGCCCTGGCCGTCTAATTCAAGTGGTAAAAAAAAGTAAATACGCGTGGTCAATCAGAGCAATTGGATGTAGACTCAAGACCCCCAGCAGTAATGAACATAATCCGTCGGTCCAAAGCCAAATGTCTAAGATGACCAGCTCCCGTAGCTTGAAGACTCAAACGCATCTAGCAGATGAAGCTGTAAGGTTGACTTTGCAAACTCAAGCCTCCTTACCGACTTGATATGAACTGGTCACATTCATGACCCCGATGTAAACCTCAAATGAATGAGACGAGTAGACCCCGTAATTCGATTAGTCAAGGTAGCCACTAAGATCCAGCAAGACGATTGTTTTTAACTAGTGAATCAAAGAAATTCAGGCTCATACCACTCATCACTGGTCAAAGAAACCTAAGAACAGGCTTAACTAGAACCAATGTGATTATTTCGATGAGTTTAAGCTGACTAGCTTGCTTCATCGAATTCATCAACTTAATTACGCGTCGTAGCAGTCTCCCTTACTTGATTACATCGATGGTTTTGATTGATCAGATTAAAAACGCTTTGGGCTCCGGCCCCTGGTAAAAGAAGTCAAATCAAGTTGATTGAGTAGTAGCTGTGTAAATGGGTTGCATCTCGACATGCCCGCCTAATTATTGAAACTAAGATTGAAAACCAGGTGAACGCAACGTCTAGAACCCGTCAATTGGTAATTTCAACAAATCAACTCCTTAAAGCCGCGCATTCAGTCCAGGTGGTATACTAGGTGGATTCATCAAGCAGATACTGTGGTTTTGAACGGGATAACCTGTTGTCAGATTGGGGTGAGGCACCAATCGCTTCGGCGTATAATGAGACCATCACTTCGAACGAAAACCCGAAATTCTCCAAAATCCGAAGCCGAACCAGCCGTGGTTCTGGCTGTTCCAAATTCCAAACATCCCGAAAATCCAAAAGTTCCACAACTGAACCAACCATGGTTCCGGATTTTTGGAATTCCAACAGTTTTGGAATTTTTGGAACTAGGACTTCCGAAAGTTCGGAACCATGATTTTTTTTTCTGCAGTTGTTGGGTTTTACTCGGGCAGGTAGGCTATCGCGTACATATACACATCTAGATATCTATGCGTTTATTCTTCTCACTCTCTCTCTCTGCCTAAACCCTAAACAATCTCTCTAACTACGTGTTGCAATGTTCGTGCAGTTCAAGCTTGAGTTGGCCTGACTGGATTAGACCTGCATCCAGGGCTGTCATCCAAGAATCATACTTAACTAGGTACCCCAGTAGTGCCCTTTTTCCTTTTTTTGTTATTGGGTCTCCTAAAAAGCTGAACATTAGGAAAAAG
>CAJNIZ010018646.1:0-38571 GCA_905231905.1 Symbiodinium pilosum
TTGGGCACTATGCAGGGGTGGATCGGGCACTACTTTGGGCACTATTTCGGGCACTAGGCGGGCTCTATGAGGGCACTGGTGAGGCAGATACTTTGGTGGGCCTGGTAGAACCTTGGTAGAGCCCGAATAGAGCCCGAAACTTCGTAGTGCCCAAATACGCTTCTGCTAACAAACATAGAGCTTCAGCACCAAGTTAAAGATCAGATATTCGTGCGCCCGGAAAGCGCTGAGAAGTGGTGTCACTTGGTTCCGCACCTGTTGAGTGAAGGCTGGCCAGCACATAGCGGAGGAACCCTCTTCTCTTCTCTCGAGTGGAAGCAGCTGCTTCCAAACCATGGCAGGGTCATATCGAATCCACTGTGTTAGCTCCATAGCCCTGCGTCAATCTTTGTGATTTGTCCACCTTATCCTGCTGCGCCGGAAGCAGAAGCATACCGCGCTTGAAGCTCTGTATGGTTAGAACGTCGCAGACCTGCTCATCAAATTCACGAATCTGGAAGATGCCAGGACCGATTGAGAGAGATGTGCCACCCGCCTTTCTGACGCCAAGGGGGGGCCCACGTTTCGTTGACTGTTGTCAGGTGCTGGACGTCGACGCCAGAACAGCCTCTTGCAAGCCTGCGATGCAAGCTCTTGGGTTCAACTTCGCAACTCAAACGGCTTGCAAACTGCCTTCCTGCCGATCTTCCTCCGATGTCTTAGTCAAAAATCTGAGTTCTTTTTCTTGTGGGACCCTAGTTCCAAGAAATTCCTTTATGGAATTGATGCAGCTGCGCCTCAGCCTTTGAGGTCCGAAATCCTTCTTCTTAAGTAGAAAGCAGAACCTTGGTAGAGTCTGAATAGAACCTGAAATACCCTTAGTGATCCAGCTTTTCAGGGTCTAAGGTCATTTGATTTGGTGGCTGTGTCTAGAATCCAGAGCTGAAGGTATAAGGTTTTTGAGGGTTTGACATCGTTAAAATAACTTGGTTCAACAGTGTTAAGTAAGACCACTTTAAAGGCATTTAATTGTGTTAAAACAAGTTAAAATTTAACAATGCTACATCTTCATTTGGTCAAGTGTAAATTTCCCCTACACTCTAGGCCCTGGAACTTGAAACCTCCACTTCAAATACCCACATATGCATTGAACCCTCAACACCAAACCCTAGACCTAAAATCCCGTGAGACCCCAAAGCAAGTTTATATGAAACGTATTTGGGCACTTGACGTGGAGTTCAGAAGTCTGGATTCTTTGGTGTCACGATGTTTGCAACCTGTACATGCGCGTCTGATTCGCCTTGCCTTACTTATATTGTTCATCTAGTCGCCTTTCAGCTTCCAATCTTTGATGTTTTTTTTTTTTCAACTAGTGGCCTGAAGCCATGACTGGCAAAGGTCCAAGGCAACCATTAAGAAGGAACCTGGTGCTGATGTGAGCATTCACTCAGCTTAAAAAGAGCTCGAATCCAGCCAAGCAGGAGGTGTTGGCCCATTACAGCTCCTTGTCCAGGCTTCTTGGTTTGTGGAAAGACGACAAGTCCTGCAGATGGTTTGCTGGTTGGAGAAAGTCAATCACTTTCAGCGAGCAGGAGAAAGAAGGCCAGAGCTGGGTTTGGTGCAAAGTTGCTTGGCTTTTAAATCAGGGTTTTCAGGGTGTATAGTGTTTATAGGGTTCATAGGGTTTAAGGACATGAGGAGACTACATCTCTCCTTCCAATGTTGCTCCCTCATGAGCTCATTCACACCATGCTCAAGCATGCTGGCAAACAGGATTTGCTGCGCAGAAATGGACTCAGTCAGATGTCCCTGGCGCATCTCCTAAAGCTTGAGGAGGTGTTTGATACCAGAGGGTCTTTGGCAGTTGGTCTTTGGCTGGATGGTACACCTTATTCTTATGACAGATTGCTCAATTTAGAATCAGTGGTCATCAATTTCCCTGGTCTTGCTGCAGCAAACAAAGGCCTGAGATTGCCAATCACTGTCACCCCAAAGCACTCCTGCGTCAAGCAAACAACATTGGATGCCATTTTGGCAGTATTTGCATGGAGCATGCAGCATGCGGCAGCAGGATTTATGCCTACTTGCAGGCATGATTCCTCAGCTTGGCAGCCTGCTACTGACAGAGCCAGAGGCAAGATCAGTGGATCTGCAATTGCTGTCAGGGCCTACCTTGTGGAAATCCGAGGCGATTGGGCCATGCGAAAAGATGTATTTGGTTTTCCAGGCTGGAGAGAAAATTCTGGAATTTGCCATGTTTGCCACTGCGCCAATGAGAACATGGACCAGTTTGATTCGCAAGCAGAGTGGAAATTGCTGGGTAGACTGGAGCATTGGCAGCTGATGACAAGGATGCTTCTCAAAGGGAAGCATGTTAGCAGCATTTTTTACTGCCCTGGCCTGACAGCTTCTCAGTTCCTATTCGATTTTCTTCACAACTTCGACCAGGGCATCGCTGCAGATTACCTTGGGAATCTGTTCTTTTATGTGGTCAGCAGTGACCATCCCTACTTGCAAGGAGGGAGCAGGCAGCAGAGAACCAGGGACATGTTTCTGAAAATTGGCAACTACTATGCAGCTGCGCCTGCAAATGAGATTGCCAGCCAGCTGGGCAAATTGACAGAGGGAATGATCAGGAAAACTCCTTCTTCAAGCCCTAAATTGAGAGCTAAAGCTGCTGAGGCCAGAAGCTTAGTGAACTTTGCAGTGCAGCTCTGCCATGAAGCTTTCCCTCTTGAAACTGCCGCAAGCCAGGAAGCCTGCGTGAAGCAGGCTGCTCTCAGGGTTGCAGAGGTGCTATGCCTGCCTGCAGGATGACAGCTATGATCAGCCAGTTCTGCTCTTTGGTCAAGGCTTTGCAGGACAAGGAAGCCAACTTGTGGTGCAATGGAGGTTTGCCTGCAGGAGGGCTCCCCCAGCTGACCTGGACCTATAGGGATGAAGACATGGGTGGCTATCTGGCAAGCTTAGCCAAGTTGAAGGGAGGTTCTCACAGTCCCAAATCTGTGGCCACCTCAGTGCTACAGAAATGGAGGGCCAAAGGCTTGCCCCATCTTAAGCCCAGCTGATGGAAAAAAGGAGTGTCTGTATGCACTGCGCTTGAGCTGGCGGTTTGCTTGCAGTGATTGCAAGGAGAGGGGCAAAGGCTCCCTCCTAAAGAAAACTTCACTTCAGGTGACAAAATTTTTTAGGACAGGAGTGGTGCAAGTTCACTCCTTAGTCTTCATCTGCAAGGAGGGGGGGCAAAGCCTCCCTAGCTCCTAAAGAAAAATTCATTTCAAGTGAATTTTTTTAGGACAGTGTGGTGCAATTGAAGTTTTTAATCAGTTCTCATCTGCAAGGAGGGAGGCAAAGCCTCCCTCCTATTATTCATGTTTGTCACTCAAAAGCTAGTATTCCAGGAGTGCAGAAGCCCTCCTTATAAGTCCTGAACATGCAACCCTGCAAGCTATACCAACCCCATTTGAAGTAAAGAAACTTAAAGCATGGGCAAGCTGAGGTGTCTATAGGTTTAAGGTTTAGGAGTGATATGTTAATATATGATTATGTTACACCTTAATTTAAGGTCCTTTTAAGAGTCCTTGATTAATGGTTTTTGTCACATACCTAAGGTCTCTAAAAACACCTTAAATTCAGTAAGGTCTTTTGGATGCTCTGGGAAGTGCCCCCGAAGGCCTTGCAACGCCGCGTACACATGTTTGTGAAAGTTGCGAGTTTGCGTGACCCCAAATTCGGGATCGAAAGATTAAGATGCTGGACGACAGATTGGCTTCGACAGCAAGCGCGGGTTCGACAGCGGTGCCGACAACAGCCACGCCAACGACGGAGGTGCAGACGGAGGTTCCGAAAGCAGCTCTGACACGGTCGCCAGCAGTCTCTTCGACAACTACAGCTCCGAGAACGGCGCTGGAGCAGCTAAGGGCGGTTTTCGAAAGCGGCAGGGGCAAGAGTTCCGCCACCACCCGTCAGTGACGTAGACGACAGATTGACGGCCCCGGTGGGACGCCCGGCAGTCACCTCTTTCAGACCTTCGACACGACGGCGATGGAGGAGGCGACATCCTCGACATCGACAATGCGGCGACTACTGGCAGCATAGGATCCCGGCAGAGGGCTTCATCCGCTGGGAGAGTGCGTGCGACAGTCAAGTCTTTCTTTGCCAGTGTTGCGCGTCCAGATTTTTTCCTTCGATGCCGGAAATGGGCGGACCTTTCCGACAGTTCTTTCCGAAACCCTTCGACAGCGCCCAGTTTAGAGGGAGTCTAGGAGGTGGGAAAGGCTGGAAAGGGGGAAAAGAGTACCCGGGGGGACAGGGGCTAGACTCAAGAGGTTTGTGCAATGGAAAGGATTATAACATCATAAATAAATACTAGTAGGAAAAAATAGCCCAAAAACAGGAAACCTAAACATTCCCAAAATAGGAATCCGACTTTGGAATAGGAAAAAATAGGAATAAGTCAGGAAAAATTACGAAAAATATTTTTTAAAAAACCGAACAATAAGAAAAACATAGACCGATGAAAGAATTCCAAAACAGACTCAAGCAAAATTAGGAAAAATTAGAAAAATATTAGGAACAATTAGGAAAATGACAAGAAATTAGCGAAACTTTGTGAAAATCGTCGATTTTCATTGATTTTCGCTAATTTCCTATATTTTTTTGCTAATTTTTTCCTATGTTCGCTCCCGCATGTTTTTCCTACGGTTTTCCTATTTTCCTATTGTAAATTAGGGGAAAATTAGGAGAACACTTAGGAAAATCAAGAAAAATTAGGAAAACATTAGGAAAATAACAAGAAATTAGCGAAACTTCTTGAAAATCGTTGATTTTCATTGATTTTCGCTAATTCCCTATTATTTTCCTAATTTTTTCCTATTCTGTTTTGGAATTCTTTTGTCAGTCTATTCTTTTTTATTTTTCGTTTTTTTTTAAAAAAACTTATTTTCGAAAATCGCGGGTTTTCCTTCTTTTTCTTTTCCTAATTTTCAGAAAACCAAGTTTTTTGTTATTCCATATGCACGGATGTCTTAAGGCTAGACATAGACAGGGGAGTGCTTGCAACAGTCATGCCAGTCATGTCGCTCTGCAAGGGAGAGGGCGCTAGAAGAAGACAGAGAGATTTTTCGGGTGATGTCGCAAGGCCAGTTTTGTCAAGCAAGAATTTTGAGAATTATCTTTTTTCCCGACAGACATGGCAGCAGATTCAGCCAAATTGGCGAAAGGGTCGGCAGACCTCCGTTATCTGCTGCAGACACACAGCGTACTAGACGTCAGTCAAGCTAAGTTGTTTGATGCTGGCGTCGATACAGTCGCAAAGTACGCGGCATTTGCCGCCGCGGAAGCAGACCTGACGCAGGTCTTGCAAGACCACTTTTCTTTAGATCCGACAGCCAGCCTGGCAAATAGAGAGTGCAAGTGGCCTCTTTCGTGGTAGCATGGCACTTCGAGAGTGAGGATCAAGCGCCGTTTGGAAGTGGAGGCCGCCAGTGAGACAAGCGAATGGGCAAAACCCATCCAGCCGTCAGAGTA
Source organism: Symbiodinium pilosum (assembly GCA_905231905.1). NCBI lineage: Eukaryota > Dinophyceae > Suessiales > Symbiodiniaceae > Symbiodinium > Symbiodinium pilosum. Next base: position 5,509 of record CAJNIZ010018646.1, read on the forward strand.
TGTCGCAATAAGAAAGACCTTCGTGGCCAAGCGTGGAGAGATTGAAGACAAGGTCACGCCAGCCAAAGAGTATCTCGAGAAGAAATTGCGCGAGCTTGAAGGGGGCCAGTTCAGGATGAGACGTTAGGAGAGGTCGTCAGCCGGGAAGTCGACCCGGACGTTGAGATACCGATCTGGGATTCGAAAGGCAGCTTGACCGTCAAAAAAGGCGTCGTCGTCAGTCAGCGTGCCTACAGACCAGAGCAATTTCGATATCGTATGATTATCGTGATGGTTCTCAAGCATTCCGACAGGCCAGAGATTAAGGGCATCGACAAAGACCTCTTCGACAGATACAAGGACTATATCTTGGGTGAGTAGGTCTATGAGCTCCGCTTCTCGGAAGACAGCGGAAGTCATGCTCCGCCATGGACGTTGGTCCTTAGCTCTGAGCATGCCGTCAGAAAATGGACCTGCAAGCAGATGGTCCAGAGATCTCTCTGCGTCGGAGACGCCCTTCGAGAGGCAGAGAGAAAGCCGGCAGTGAAGGAATGGCACTTTACATCATCTTCGGCGCTCTATGCGAAGAGGCCACCGCCACCGCCAGCAAACGTCTGGAAGGGCGGCAAAGGAGGCGGCAAGGATGGCAAGAAGGGAGGCGGAAGGGCGCCAGGTAAGACAGGGAAGCCGAAAGGTGCCAATAGGACGTGAGATGGGAAACCGAGATGTTTCTGGTTCCAATCGAAAGCTGGTTGTCGAAAGGGAACGAAGTGCCACTTCGCGCATGTGTGTTGCCACTGCTTTGGCAATCGACATTGACAGGTGCCAAGAACGCGGAATCGACAGCCGACACACAAGGCGCAGCCGCAGCCTGACCCCACTACGACAACGACAGTTTTAGGGTACTTTATCTATTTTCGGGAAAGCCACGAAAAGGTGACATGAAGCAGGCGATAGCCGACAGCCAAGATCGCCAAAGCCAAGGGCAAGACGGTCACGGTATAGAGTGCGTGAACGTCCAGGTCGGCAACAAGATAGACCTCTCCTATGCCAAGATCCGCCAGAAATACCTGGACGCCACACGAGCGGGAGTATACCGTGCTGTACCTCTCAGTCCTCCTTGTTCGACATTTTCGAGAGCTTGCTGGCGCAACTTTAAAGGCCCGCGACCAGTCAGAAGCTTCAAGTTGCCCAGGGGCCTGCAGGTCCTTACGACAGTGGAACGACGAAAGTGCAACCTCGGCAACGCCTTTGCAGAATTTGCTTGGGAGGTGGTGCGCGCCGTGGCCGACAGCGACATCATTGTCGTTTTCCTGGCGTTCGAAAACCCGGATTCTTTATGGCCCCAACAAAGGCGGTAGACCCGCCAGCGTGTGGCAATGTGGGGATTTCAGGGAACTGCTATCGACAGGGAAGATTCGCGTTTTCGCTTGGTGTGGCCTGTCCGAAACCGACACGCTTTGTCTGGAAAGGCACGACGGCGTCTTTGCCATCCTGCTGCAAGGATCGAGGGTCCTCCTCTTTTCGACGCGACAGGCAATTACCTCGGAATAGTCCAGAAGGTCTCAGGGCAAATGACTCAGGACCCTTCCTCACGACAGGAGCGGAACCGTGGCCGCCAGCTTTGCGCCTGTGCAACACATCTGATGGAGGCGCTAGAGACGCTCCCTGCTACGACAGATAGTGTGGAGATTGGAGCGTCGCCGCGACAGCCCTTCCCAATAAACCCTCCAGACGGGCCAGCGCTTCAAGGAGGGTGGGGAGAGCCGAGATCATGTCCAACAGTATCTGGTACGCAAGGTTTCCATGATGGTGGAGGCCTATGCTTGCCAGGCAGATGGCCGCCAGAGAGAAGATGGTGATGATCGCTGGAACAAACTTCGACACGACATGTAGGAGATTTTCATAGCTTTCTCTGGGCAGGAGTCTGAGGTGGGAAGGAGTGCTTCCACATGGCTACAAGGGGTTGCCGGTTAGAACCTGGAGCTCCGCCACGCCAGAAATTACTGGGTCCTGGGAAGTCGGGTTGACAGAAAGAGGCCTAGATTGCTCAGGGCGATTTTGGAGGCGGTAGGTGACCCCGATAGAAACTTCTTGCGACAGGCGGAGCAAGGCCTCCCGGTAGGAGTCTTAAACCCGCTGCCAAGAACGCCGCATGCTTTCGAAGAGCAGGTGGCCTGCCGCTAGACAAAGACGTGGTGGAACCCGCGCTGCAGTGGGTCCCGAACTACTCCTCGGTCAGAGACCACCTGGAGTTTGCGAAAGAGACGTTCGAGGAGGACATCGTGGAAGACATGATGTACAAGACGGGAAGTTTGGTGACAATACGGCAGTTGCGGCGCTGGCAGTCATAGTCGAAGACGAGACGATAGAAAAGAAAAGGATGATTCACAATGCGTCACATGGCGTCAGAGTGAACCATCGCATTAGATGCAGAGACAAAAATTGGCGAGAGAGAAAAAGACCGTCCTTCGGGAGTTGCGAGACCGAGAGGAAGTTGCCTTCGCTGTAGTGGGCGACATTTCGAAAGCACACCGAAGATTCAAGCGTGCGGCAGAGGAACATGGTTTACTAGCATGTCAGCTGGATGAAGGAGAAGATACTACGAAAGACCCCGACAGCGGCACCATCTACGTCAACAAAGTGGGGACATGTGATGTTTCTTGCGCTAGCTACTGGTGGACACGAATAGCAGCTTGCGGCGTCCGTGCGACACACCATTTGTTGGGACCTCTTTTTCTTTTAAAGTTATTGCTTTATGCTGATGGTTTGGAATCGATAGGCAGGGATCGTTCCGGTAGGATGGGGATTCCTCTGGCTTTTGTTTTCCTTGCCCCTTTAAGAAGCCCAGGGGTGGTTTCCGTGTAGAGTGGTTGGGCGTGGAAGCGGAACACGGCAGCTACAGACTGGGGTTGTCGGCAAAGAGGGCGAATCGGCTGGTGAATTGTGAACTGGTTCCGAGAAATCTGGGCCAGAGGTTCCGTCAGCGGCAGAAACATGGCCCAAGGGTTGGGCCGCCTGGGATTCGCGGCGCTGGCCTTAGAGTGGGAGAAGCCCTTCTTAGGAGTTGTACTCCTGGTCGTCAGCCATACAAGGGAAGATTGGAGAGCTGAAAATCCCTGTTATGATCAGGGTCCTTTGTCTCTGGCTAGCCGAGAGGCTGGAAGGCAACGACAGACTTCAAGCCTCTTCGAAGCTTGTGAAAGAATTGGTGGGTCCGAGATTCTTCATGGACGCACAGGCAGAGGGCAGAGCCTGGGGCTTCCTTAAGGTTGTTGAGGGCTGTCAGGGATTTTGGTTTGCGTTAGAGGTCACCGAAAGTTGGGCCCCTTGGGCTTTCGTCAAAGGGGGCACGAAGAGAGTTGCGGTCCTAGAGCTTTCTGGCGACGCTAATTGCAGTGAAGCTCTGGGTTCCTGGGAGCGACAGCCGACAGCTATCAATAGTTTCCATAAGGGGCTCCACGGACAACAAGTCCAACAAAAGTCTCGTCAGAAAGGGCATGACGACAAAGTTTCCATCGACACTCATCCTCATGGAACTTACTGAGGAGCTCGCCAGTAAAAACAGCGAGCTGGAGCTGAGTTGGCTGAAGAGGGATCGCGACCAACTGACTGATGATCTTACGAATGAAAAATTCGACATGTTCGACAGCTCCTTTCGTTTCCCCTGAAAAGGGCAGGAACTGGAATGGAAGGTACTGGATAAGCTCCTCCGACACTCTGACAGGTTCTATAAGGAAGTCAAAGCAAGAAAGGTATCGGCGACAGCGAGGCTCCCCGCTAGCAAGAGGGCAAGAAAGCTGCAGCCCTGGTAGCCGGAACGTCTGCGATAGGGGAGAGGAGCCTGCCTGGTGGCAGGAGTTCCTCTGCGGCTACGACAGAGACTTCCGCCGTTCGGAAGCAAAAAGAGTGGCGCTTTTGATTAGGAACTGTAAGTTCACTTTAGAAAAGGGCTAGTGTACGCGTTCGTGATGAGGGACGAATTACGACAGTGTATGTTAGCCCGAAAGTGTGAGGTGAGTGCCGTAGGTACGAACGGTCGTTCGTGAGGAACGACCGAAACCATGCATTGATTTTCCATGTAAACATGCATGAACATGGGGAGTTTGAGAGTTTTCATACATGTGGCATGGCATGACATGACATGACATGACATGAAAGCTCAAGCCCCCAGGGGGGGCATTTTTGAAGTGCCCACCCTCCCAAACCCGCTGGGAAGATTGGCTGGTGCCAGTAGTTTCCTAAAGGGGTGAACGTAGTCTTTGACCAGGGGGAGAGCCTGCCTGGTGGCAGGAGTTCCTCTGTGGCTACGACAGGGACTTCCGCCATTCGAAAGCAAAAAGATTAGGAGCGCTTTTGCTTAGGAATTGTACGTTCATTTTTGAAAAGAGCTAGTGTATGGCAATATCATCACCCAGTCACCCTTTTGCACATCAGAACAAAAACAAAGATGTTTGGTGTGGGCCTGGGGCAGTGCAATCATGCAGCATCGGTACGGTCTCAGGGCCTAAATCTCAATGCGACGGTAAATCATTGGAATTTCACTACATTCCTGTACGGATCAGTTGAGAAAAATGCTCTTGGCAGTTGGCTTAATTTTCTGCGGTTGGCAATTGCGGCAATGTTGGTGAGCGTTTGCGGTTTGATTGAATGCAAATGACGTGCTTGAGTTTCGCCCATTGTTCTTTGGTGCCATCAAAAACTTGCCCGTGTCGACAAATGGCATCAATGTCACGTTGACTTGGATCCTTTTTGTGAAGCAAAATTCTTGGTGGGTATGCTCCACTTGGATTCTGGGTGTTTTGAACGTTAAAGCCGACCGTCGCCAACGGTTGCAGGGACAACCCAGCTCGTGGTTCTCTCTGCGAAATTTGGCGCCGAAAGTTTGAGCATGCGCGGGAATTGGAAGTTGCCATCGAAGCGTTGGCTGCTGTTTCGTTGCTTCTCCAACTCTTGCTGTATCTAGTGGTGCTGTTCTGGCCTGTTCCAAAGCTGCCTTGCAAAACTCTCAGCGTGCCTCCTGCAGGTGTGCTTCGAATCGGTGATAGCATGTCTTTGGCACCTTTGCATTGCTTCCCAAGGTTTCATTTTGATATATTTTCGGGAAACTCAAGCTTTCTGCATCTTATGAGTTGTTAGTTCTATCATGACTTCCAAGTTTTTGTTGGCAACTGCAGCAGCATGTCCATGAGCAGCCAAAGCCAAATTCGAGTTTTGAGGGTTCCGTGAAATACAAAATTGCTGCATAGGTGTTGATGTTATTACTTGAAACTTGGTCCCCGATTCCATACTTAAAGGTTTGAAGGCCCGGTAAGGCGGGGCATCGGGACAGTCGTCATCAACAATTTCATGCACCGCACTTTTCCCTGGAGCAGCCAAATGATGTTTCAAAGATTCACAGACCTAGGTGCCAGGCGGCTGAGGTTCTGCCATTGCAATTTGGCTAAGAATTAATGCTTGTTCTTCAGGATGCTTGAAGCAATCTTTTGATGACTTGAAATTCGAAGGCATGAAATCCCCCACTACGTGATGGCGTGCGTCTATGATGTCTATGTACCTAGTGGGCGGTGGTGTACTTCATGGTTGTTGCTGCCATCCTTGGCCAAAGTAACGGTTGGAAAACCAGCGAAGGTGGAATACAAATCTGATAATTCAGGCTAGGTGGCAAGCTGGACGCAAACCAAAACCGCACGTGCTTCTAGCAATTCAGCGCCAGTCCTCGGGCACTTGGTCCGTGAGGCTTCGCTGGTGTCAATGCAAAATGTATGTTTTTTCGCACGTTGACAGTTGCAGGCAATGGCGCGGGGATGGCTGCTTCTTATTTTCTGCATGAGGCGGTCGTGTGTCAAATCCGTTTGCATGTGATGAGCGCAGTGCAGGATGCAGATCGGTGCGGTGTTCATGGATTCCAAGGCAGGGTCACATCATCGGTTCACTGATGTTCACCGTGGCTTTGCCTGTGCGTCTTCATGCAGCGAGGACGTCATGAAAGGAATCAGCTATGGGCCGTCCCCGCTCAAGGACTGAGTTGCTTGTGGCTTTGACTTGACACATGAAACATTGATTTAGCCGCGCTATGCTAGGCGGCAGGACGCCTGCCCAACGACGATTTTATGTCAGATTCTGCCAAGGAAGGATGCCACATGATTGTTCAAGAGGTCTTTGCAATTCCTATTGTAGAGGCCCTGTGGAGTTCATCCGGTCGTGGGGACTTGGCAATAATGAAAAAACTGGGTGCCAACGCGGCGCGCAGTCAGCACTCTGCCGTCACAACTGCAAATCGGAACTTCAACCGCTTTCCAGGTACGACTTTACGGCAATGATCCTAGAGAGGACTGATGTTCAAGGAACGTGAGTTTGCCATGCGTTTTTTGCTGCATGGTCACCTGCAGGACCATAAGCCCTTCCTGGATGAAGCACATGGTTTAGGACTCCAGGCAGGCATCTGCGTTTTCTTGGAGAGCCCGCAAAATCTGCTATCATCTCTGGCCAGGTCATCCCTGGCATGAGCGATTACCCATACACTCAGATGCCAAAAAATTGTCAGACGACGGACCGGCAGAAAAAGTAAATCCGGTTCAGCAAGGTGCAAAAGCCTTGGCATCAGCTGCAAATAATATGCAGGACTACAACTGCTATCCCCAGATCAAAGAGCAGTACAAGAGCAATTTGGAGAACGGTTTCCTCGAGAAAGACGGCTCGTATCACCCTGCCTTGAAGCCAGCAGCTTACTGTTACTGGTCGGGTCTCACGTGTCATGGCAAACTTAGTCCATGGCCTTGACTTCGTGACAGGACAATTATAGTCATCAACGAACCTGATCTGAAGATTCCAGGGGAGTCGCAACCCAAAGAGTTCAGCAGGACGACTAGAATCTGCAAGTGAATGTCGCGTGAAACACCTGAAGACGCCTTCAGTTGACTTTCCCTGACAGGGCGATTATAAGTGCAATCGATGGCATGCTGGATGCTGAGAAGGAGTGTTGTGAGATGTGCCGCCAGCGGACTACTTGTTGCTGTCGCTGTCCAGGAGGCAGGTGTCAATGGAAACTTGCCGAACTTTACGGCCACCTTCTCCTTTGGTGTATGTTCCGCTGCTTGGTCATGCATATGTCCCTGGGTCAGGTATTCCTTGCAAACAGACTACAATGAACACTCGAAAGTATTCAAGCAATCCAGGCCCCTTTGCAGCGAATGAAGCAAAACCCAATTGTAAGAAAGGTTGCTGCGACTGGAATCCTGCAATTTGCGGAATGCAATGTTAGTCTTAGCACATGAGGCATGCTGACGAGTCGTGTAAAAGGCTTGAAAAACTGCCATTTCTTGCCGCCGTCTTCGAACGGGCATGAGCTGAGTAGCCTTTCGGGAGGCAGTACATGCAGCTTCGGTTCTGGCAGATGGGTTTGGTCACGGGTCGTTTCAACATCATTTTTGCGGCCAATTCCCAGGATGTGGCAGCAATGCATGCTACCGTTCGCGATGAGATCAGCCCCTGATTTCACATGCCAACGCTTCCAGCATCACTAGCTAAAGCCAATCCTTGTGCTTCTGTCCTATGACCAAAAGTGCAGGTTGTGAGTTCAGCCTTCAAGCCATGCGCATGTGCAATCCCTTAGTTTGAGGCTTGCTCGGGGGCAAAAGCCAAGCCCTCTCTCGGCCAGGTTGCTTGCACTGATTCAGATGAGCTTTCATGCTTCATGGACAGGTATTCTTGAGTCTGAAGATGAAAGCAGACCAGTTCAGTTCAAAAAAGGCTTCTTTAGCAAGGTGGTGTGTGTCGATTTGTGTAATCTGAGATGTTGGAGTTGCGACGTGCCATGGAGAAGCCTCAGGAGAATTGCAAGAGGTTGATTTGTGTCATGTCTGAGTCCTCACATGTTGGCAAAGCCATCAGCATGCTGCATGTGGAATACAGCAGGACTATGGATACAAGGCGAAGAACGATTTGGCTCAGGTCTACAAGACCAGGTCGGCAGTCTGTCGCGCCGTTAGCAGTACTGTGTTTCCGAAGTTGACAAGGTTCACCAACAGCTTCAACACCAATAATCCTGCCACAGACATGAAGCCACTCTTCCTTGATAGCTACGAGGCGCCCTCCTATGCCACTGGAAGGCCACCCTTAACCCAGTTCAAGGGTCTGAAAGGTGCTGTTTCCAACAACGCCCGTTTTCATCGGCGAGTATCATGCCCCGCATGTCCCAGCCGGTCAGGACAGACATCACCAAAATTTGCATGTTGGATGATGCATGCCACGAGTACTTTTGAGAACTTGCACGTTTTTTTGTACCTGCCAAGCAGCCGAAGATAGGCTTAAATCTGGTATATGCGGTCTGCGCACAGCTTCAGAAGGCACAGAACCCTCCAGCATGTGAAAATCATTGAAAATCAACTGGTGCTTAGACTCTTTGGTACTGCTTGTCTCCATGTGTCTCTGTCTGTCTTCCTTCACGTGGGTGGCATTTGCCAGGCTCCTAGACTTTGATCTTCTTTTGTTTCTCTTCGCGTGCATACCCTGGTCTCCCTGCGTCTCCTGTGTCTTCCTGCTCGTATTTCTTTTTTTCCTGTTTTGTTTCCCTTCATGATGGTGGCCCTTTCCGGGCTGTTGGAGTGCTAGTCTTCCCTTGCCTAGGTTTGCCTCGGGGAAACCCTTTGGGGTTACCAGTGTCCCCTTACGTGTGCTAATCCGGAACCCTTGAAAGTCTTGAGAGAAGAGTGGATCGTATCTGATCATGCCGTGTTGCTGGATGCATGGCTACGCCTCTCTTCCAGTCGCGGCTTTCAATGTGGCAGTTGGATAGGTTCGCCAGATCTCGTTGCGTCAGGGTTGGACATCTAGCTTCTTCTGGTGTCATTAGCTGATGGTTTCCATTGGATTGTACCTGGCAACGGCCAGTGGTATGAATGGGAAACACAGGGAGACGCACGGAGACGAGAAAACAGGAACCTGGCAATTGCCAATGTGGGTACCTCGGGTTCCGTAAGATGAGGACCCCCAAACCCAGGGATACAACCCTGGGGGTACGACCCTGAAACTGAGTAGTCTCTTTGGTCGCCCGGCAACAGTCAGGGCGAAAAGCGTGTTGTAGGACTTGCAGAAGATCATGTCCATCGCGCGAAATTCCAGCTTGGTGCCTCTGGCGGCAGCGTTGGCAGTCAGAAGCACTCAGGAAGAATCCTCAGATGCTAAGGCAGGCGTGAGCTTCTTTGAGTTCCAGGTGCGATACGACAAGGGTGGATCCGAGATGGAGTTTGGCATGTGCCGGGCTCAGCTTACGATGTGGGAGCCAAACTGCATTTTCGCAGCAAGATGGACAGACAGAAAGAGAGGAGCAACTACACCTGACATGTGAGTGCACTTGTGGGACGGCACGCTTGCCGGAAACAATGAAAGTGGATACAAGAGGCTTGGAGTCGCCAGACCCACAGTTTGTGGACAAGCGAAGCGCAAGCTCGCGACACTGATTTCTCGTGGTTAACTGGGAGCGATGCAAGAGAGAGAATTGAAACTAGGCAATTCCTTGTCAAAGACCACGCCAGACCGTTGCATGGGACACAGGGACACGCTTGCACGTGCATGTGAGTTCTTTGAATAGTGGCCAAAAGACAAGCAGAAGAGAAGCAAGTTACAGTCGCTGCACAAGTACAGTTCCAGAATGGTGAAATATTTGAGAACCAGCGGCGCTGGGAAGGTTAACCAACTTCTCCTCTCCCCGCAACCCAGTCATCACATGTCATTACATGTCATCACAGCCTCTCGGGCCATACCGAACTAGTCGAGACATGTGGAGACTACCTGAACATGGCACCAAGCTGTGAGGTTTGGCCTCGGGGTCCAGAAGATAGCGAGGCAATGGCTCAGCACATCGGCTTGTATCAAAATGAGTCTTTTCTTCTGTCAGCATGAACTTCTTCGGCGTGGAATTCCCCGTGTGGTGCCGAGCTTGGATTGCAGTAGGTTGAGCTCAACCTTTGCTTGCAGAGTACATGTCAGGTGCCTGACGGAAATTGCAGACAAGCAGTCTTCCAGTACCGTGGTGGATGAGGTCGCAAAAGCATTCGAAGGTTGGACGCCAACATTTGGCATTTTCCAGCTGAAGAGCCTTTAAGACTTAAGCCAGTTTGGATATTGAAGACTTCGCCTTGCAGTCACTTGATGTACCATTTAGAAAAGCTGGCAGGTTGAGGTTGTATCTTGCGGCACGTGCGCTTGCAGGGTAGCATTGGTCTGGTTATGATGTTATGGAGGGGTTGTTGTTGCTTCCATGAATGAAGAGACATCAAGAGGATGCGGCAGGAAGGATTGCTTCCATTCCATGGATGCCACGTGCAGGTGAGGGCATCAAGGCGAATGAGCTTTGCATCATCGACCCGCAGAAGGCACGCATCCCTGATGCACACCTGCGTTTGCAAGCTGCGTTTGCAGTGAAGGTGCCCATTTCGGAGGATGGCTACCAAGTCAGTACTTGAGCGAGACTGAGCCTTGTTTTCTCTTTCTGTCAGCTGGACCAAGGCCGTGCTGTCCTTGAAGGATGTTACAAAGATGTCTTTGTTCGTGACGCGGGTGGTGGAGCACATGGGAGGAGCGGTCTGAGTTGAAGTTGGTGGTGCGTGATGCAGTGATGCATCTATTGGGCAAGGCTCGGTGTCGAGCAGCCAAGACTTGCAGAGCTTCGCCCGGAGGCAGAGCAGACCACAGAAGCGTGAGATGGCCTGTAGCCTAGACAGTGGTTGCTCAGATACACAACCGGGAGTATGAGAGCAGCAGGGCCCCTGACACATCACAGCGGTGCGGCGGAGCCTTTCTGAACCTGTCAGGTGCGTGCACGATCTCTAGCAAGCAGTCTTAGCTTCGCTTCCATGGTAGCCGACCTCAGTCAAGAGGCTCAGACAACGTCCTTGCGTGGCAAGCCAATGCATAGAGTTTCAGCAAGGTCAGCATCCATCTTGGGTTCAATGGGATGTTGGTCGCTTAGAGCAATTGTTGGATGCGTTGAATGGGGCATTCGCAGGAAACCTGTGCACACTTTTCGAGAGAACAGGTGATGGCAGCCTGCATTGCTGATCGATCGTCAGATGAGGGCAGTGTTGGAGAGGTGTTCCTTGCAATTTAGCCGGATGCTTCTCTCTTCTTCCGGGATGTGCAAATGCTTTGGCCAAAAGGCAATCAGCTACGCCTGTGGCAAGCTTCTCTCCTTCAATTGTTCCAAGTTGCCTGACAGCTGCAGCAAGGCAATTGTGCGGTGATTGGATCGGAGCAGGGAAAGGAGTTGACGCTAACCTTCAGGACATCTGGTCGAAGGCAGATTACGTCAAGCACTTACCAACTGCAAGCCTCACAAGAATTCTTGAAGGCAGACCACCCGCAGCCTAGGTCCTTAGTCTGTACTACCTCCGGCAGGCAGACCACCACATGTACTGGACCCCGAGCACAACGCCGTTTATCCTTCCGTAGGTCAACAGCAGCAAGCCACTGCAAGATTGTAACTTTGCTGGTGCGGCAGTGAGCCCAGACAGCCCATTGCGGCAAACGATTGCTTGGTGCATGCCGCCTCATGTTTCCGAAAGCTTAGCATCAAAATTTGTGCATCTTTGGGACCGTGGAAGCTTTGCCAGCAAAGGCCATGTTTGCACCAGCAACTACCTACAGAGGTCTTGCGAGGAGCTCGGAAGGCACCAGTGCAGTACTGAAATGGCTTGACTGATATCACTGCACTTAGACTTTGCTGGCTCAAAAATGATATGACAGATGGATCTATGAGCTTCCTAAAGGACTTCTTCCGCGTTTTGGAGCTGTCGGATGATGAGGCTGAGAATTCTGCACCTTCTCCAAAGCGACAACGAACTGAAAGTGTCAGCACTGCGGCGAGCAAGGTCCCGAATCTTGCAAACAAGTGCACGCAAGACGCCACGCAGTTTGCAAAGTCCGTCGAAGTTGAAAGTGTGGAGAGCGCCAATTCTCAGCCAGAAAGTTTCAACTCAGCCCTGTATTTCAACAAGCTTCACGACTGTGCAGTCGCTTGCCGTGCCTTGGCCGAAGTAGATTGCATGTTGTTCGTATTTGTTCGTGCTTTTCGAGCACTTCTTACTGGGTTCTGCTTCACTGCTAGTGACTGTCTGAAGGCCAGATCTTGCCCGGGTTTGCGTTTTAACTCATGACGAGCAGTTTCCAGCGTTCGACATGAAGAGTGCTGGCATGCCATCCTGCCCGCAGAACCGGCGAAAGGCCTTTGCAAGATTGGGCCTTGTTCTTTTTTTATTTGTTTCTGTATGGATGCAACTGGACCTTGCACGGGGTTGCCTTCAACAGTAGATTGTGAAATTCTGAAAGCCAAGACGCTTTTGCCTGAACCCTGCCAAATCCTGGATCCTCCAGAGCCAGATTCCCCTGTTCCACGTTGCGCAAATCTGTGTTGGCAGCCGGTAGCAGTTCCAAACCGGTGCTAGAGTCTCTTAAGGCAAGATCAACCCTCGAAATCCTCCAGTCATGTGGCTACCCTACCGGCAATTCACATGCCTGACGGGGCTGCATGATGCAAGAGTGATGCAAGCTCATTCTGTATCCAAGATGCACATATGGTGAACCAGCCAAAATACACGTAGCGCAAAGAAACACGGCACAGACGAAGACATGCAAAGGTTTTAATTTCTCTCAGAAGCTTGAAGGCACCTTCTTTCCTGGCATTGTCCTGATTGTTGGAGCAACCTAGGTGAGGACCTGTCCCTGCAAGACATTTTCGAGAATCACCCGTTGAGTAACGACTCACCTACGCATGTAGTGCTCGTGAATTTCATGCTAGACCTACCGTGGTTGTGTGAACAGTGCCCATCGCTTTTACGCGTTCCGCGCTTGACTGTGATGTACGGAGATGGAGGTGGAACTTGCAAGCAAGTCGAGAGGGAACGATCTCGGATGGGATTGGCAACGCTTTTGCATGCTCCAGCATTGCCCTTACAGTGGGGCACGCATCACAGCAAAATCGCGCTGTTGCTATACCCGAACTGCCTCAGAGTTTGTATCCGTACCTTCAATGACATTTATGCTGACGTTTACGACAAGTCCAATGCAATGTATGTGCAAGATTTTTCGCAAGCTGACAAGCATTCCACTTCGGATGATGCTTTCGGAATGGATTTTCAGCAGCAGTTGGACAAGTACTTCCAGGCTTGTGGTGGTTTTGACACCGCAGCACTGCGTGCCTACGATTTCTCTACTGCGGCGGTGGCAATTATATCTTCCGTGCCAGGATATCATACTTCTGGTGACCTACACGCATGGGGGCACCTGCGTTTGCGCAAACTGCTGGGCTTGCATGCCACAGGGTCTTACCATCCTGAGGCATCGCAGGGCATCATATGCCAGGCCAGTTCGTTTGGGTCTTTCTCGAAGAAGTGGCTTGAAGAATTTGTGACCTCCTTGTCAACAAGTGATGCGAAGCTTCGGAAGCAGCCTGAACTTGCTTTTGTCGCTCCCACTGTCGGGCAAGTAAGGGACAGCATTGAAGGTTGGGTAGCCAGTGCCTCCTTGTTCATCAAAAAAGCAGCTGTATCTGCGTGGCCTAAGCTCTGGCGACGCTGGGGGCCCAACGAGAGTGGAGGGAACCCGCCCGACTTGAGATCGATGCAGCGGGCTCTTGCTATGCCGCACTTGAAGACCCTGTGCCGGTATGTCATCCTTGGTGAGGCAAACGAAGCTGCACTGCTTTGGCTTTACGTTGGCTCGCACAACATGAGTAAGTCAGCTTGGGGAGAACTCCAAAAGGGCGGCACGCAGGTATGTATCCGCTCTTATGAAATGGGAGTAATTTATTTCCCTTCTCGTCTGGCAAACCTTCAACGCGACTCCTCCAGAGGCGGATTCTTTTTGCAGTCCGTGCAACAAGAGTCTACAAAATGCTTTGCTGTATTCGTTTCTGCGTCTGACCGCAAGCTAGCCACCTCTCCGCTTTTGCGTGCATTACCCATGCTTTTTCCAATCGCTGTGCCGCCGGCAAATGCTCCTCCTGCAGAGGATCCAATTTGGTCCCGAGACCTATCCAAGGAGGTGTATGCAGGATTTGATCGCTTTGGGACACGCTTCGGGGAGAGAGGCCCCGAGTTCTACGGCCACCGTGCAGCTGTGTGCAGGGCAAAAGGGACATCTGCCATGGCACCAAGCCATTGTTTTTCATGGATGGTACCCAGGATAGCAGCTGTGTCATCACAAAGGACAGTTGCGGCATTTGGTGGCAGGTGTTTTTTTGAGCGCCCCTGAGCAACTGTTAATGCAGGACGCTGCTACCACGGCTCTCACTGAGGAAGGATACCAGACGGTGCTCAGCAGCAACAGCACTGATCAGGTGCTGCGCTTCCATGTTACTGTGCGCTGGAATGGTGGGAAAGCTGCAGGCTGTTACCTTCATCAGGCGTGAAGTTGCAGACCAGAACATGCAGGCGGTTTGATGAGACCAGAATACCCCAGGAGTAGAAGCGAAAGCGAGGCATACAGATGCGTGCAGTGACAGGTTACAGACCAGGCAGGTCTCGCGGCCTTCGCTGCTCACCCGCCGGCCAGCTTCGACAAGCTGAAGGAGCATGCGGAGCATGATGCCAGGTCTTGCAAGGTCCTCTTCTGGCTTATACAGCCAGTCGTCCTGCCTGGAGGACGAACTTTCTCAACTGCCGTGGGTATGCGGTGGCCCCTCAGCAAGGAATTGCCCGGAGCTCAGTGCAAGAGCTTTTCGTTGGCGATGGTTGCCTAGCAGATCACCACTCGAGATCGCAACTACCTTGTCATTAGAATGCACTGGCTTGCAGAGTCAAGGCAGGCTTCTTTATTCTTTTGTTGCCGTTTGTTCCCAAGTGGCCTCAAGCACCACCTTCATTTCAAGAGCCGGTCCTATTTCCAGTGGTTCAAAAGAAGGGTTTTGTGCAGCTGAGGCCCAGCGAAGAATGGTCTGACGTCCTTGGAGATAGGCCTGAAGCATGGCTTAGCCAAGTTGCAGCTATGCGATGCCCGTTGATGCAGCATTACCTTCAGGTTGTTGCCTCAGCTTGGCTTGAAGCCTTACTCATGTGCACATGGCGTCAGCATGCAGCAGCTACCTAGCGATCCGTAAACAGAAGCCTCCGAATTTCCTTTCATGGAGCTTGAAATGCTTCATGGGACGTGATGGACATTTGACAGCCTCCGAGCTTTGCTCTCGGAAGCTGACTGGCGCATCTCCTGCGGGATCAAGCAGGCATGGCATGAACTTGTTGCAATAGCCGCTTCCAGGCCCGTGCTGAAGGTTTGCGGCCCAGATGCGCAACGATAGCCTTTTTTGAGTCTGGCTGCTTCCTTTGTCTGTCCGTGCCAAGGCAGCCGCGGAACCTCGGGGGCCTGTGCAAGATGCAGGTGAGAGGCCAAATCGCTGCCGCAACTAAGGTTTGGCATGGTTTGTCATCTCATAATAATCAGGTTCCAAGCAGCTGGCGTTGTCGCCATCGCTACATTTGGACCGGGCTCAGGAGCCGTGTAGCTCGACCTTTGCTTTGCTTGTCGTGTGCCTGCAGAGTCTACAGGTATTCCAAGAATTGGGAAATTTGCATGCTCTGGCCGAGCAGAGGCCTTAAAGTCCGTTAAGCCAAGCAGTGCTCTGGTCTGAGCACTGAGGCCAGGCACGGCGAGTGCCTGGAAAGAGGCCAAGCGAAAATCACACCAGCATACAAAGACAAAGAAACTCTTCGTCAGGCCCATGTTGGTTTCGAGGATTCATTGTGGCGAGAGAATCGCCGCCTGCGCGGGGAGGCAGGGTTTCCGTGCATGCGCTGAAAGCAGCTGTGAACTGCTCCATGAAAGGTCCAAGCCTGGAAAGACGAAGCTGCAGCCCGGCACCGCGAAACTGCAGAACTTCGCTTGGAGGCAGACGCACTCTTGACTGCTTTGTCCTTCAAGTCTGGCGCATGTGTGTGACCCTGCAACATGGTATCGAATTTACACGCATCCCACATGAGATGGATAGGCCGCACAGCTCCAAGCAGAGCTGCAAGAACGGAGCTTGGAAAGCTCGATGTCCAGACGATGTCCTCACCGCTTGTCTTGTTGAAGACGCTGAGACGCTGAAGGCTGAGCGAGCCCGGTCTCAGGAGCTTCAGGCTCGACTGGAGGCCAGAACCCAGCAGGGAAGGGGGAAGCAAACCAAACTCCTGTCAAGTCTGTGCAACAAAGCGCATGTTTTCCTCCTGTGAAGTCAGCCATGGGTAGATCAAGAAGGCAGTGATTGTCCCTGAAACCTTGCGCTTCTCTAAAGGAACCATTGCACTCTCAAGAACATCAGGAGCGGCGGAGGTAAACAGAAGGAGGACTTGAACCTCTGAAGAAAGATGCCCAAGTTGCCTGCAGCAATGAATTCAGGATGTGCTTGCTGCTTGCAAAAGCTTGAGTCTCAACTCCTGGACTGCCACTGTCAGGGTTGTGGGTAAAACCAAGCAGGTAAGCGAGTTTTGGCACTGATTCTGAAATGTGAGAGTGTTCATAAGCTTGATTTTCAGAAGATGATGCGGCGGGCTCGAAGTCTCTCAACCGTAAACTATAAATATCACTCGAACAAATCCGTGGCCCTCTTCTTCTGGGACCCTGGCTGGCCGTCATACTGCCAGGTCCTCCATAGTCGTGGCCTGGCCGTGGAGGCAGGGTTGAAAAGGGCTCGAGATCACTCCAGATGCTTAGATGATCCTGGTGAGGGCTGCCCTGCTTCCTCCACCTGCTCCTTCCGACAAGAACGAGATGAAGGTGTGGCGATGCATGCGGCATTTCTTGTATGCAGTCACATGCAAAGAACCTCGAGGTATGCCCCTGACTACATGGCATGTCTCACGTCACGAGACTACTTGTCACAGAAGCTACGAAGCCTGGCTTGAGCCACGTTTTGCTTCAGAATCACTAGTAGAGGCAGACAAGGTCTGCAACGCAGGGAGCTAGTGATGCTATCACAGGTTCATGGTTTCAAAGGAAAACTGTTTTTTTGGTCGGGGGCGGGAAGGGGGGCAGAGGGCTCTTTCGCAGAAAATGTAGCCTCAAACTGGGGGACAAGGGGAGCTAGGCGAAGCAGGTAGAAAGGTGAGGGGAGGAGTTGACATAAATATATAGGTACCTATGGTAAGCTACTCAGGAATTGGTTGACTTGCGCTTGCACATTCGCTGCATTTGCGTGCCATGGTGTGCTTTGTGGTTGCATCAAACCTCCCTCATCCTTCTGTCCTGAAGAGCTGAAGACCTGGCTAGATTTTGTTGGCTCTCGCTTGCCCCTTCAAGTTTCCAGCGCCGGAGGCGCAAGTTGCCCGAGTTTGCTTGGCATTCATGGCTGTGCAGCGATGGCTGAGTGCTCCTTTTCACAGTGTTGCAGGTTTGTAAGTGGGTGGGTGTGTGTCAGAGTCATGGCCCATAATGTTGGAAAACTTGCCAGGGACGAGCGCTTGCAAGCCCTGGCACACGCAACATTTTTTTGCATTGTGTCTGCTGAAGTATTCGGTCACAATCAAAAATTTCAGGAGCCAACCTGCTGTGCAGAACTGTCTAGTGGTTCTTGAGTTGTCAAGCAAAATGAGGTCAGCCTTGGCAATTGTCAGGCCGCAATCCCAAACGACAGATGGTGGGCAGTCTGTGTCAACAGCACCATTTAAAACCATCTAAATGCCGAGCTGTACAAAGAAATCGTTCCCTGATAGCGTGCGCTGACATGGTGACACCGACCAGGTTCTCTGGATGTGGACTGGGTGCGTGCCAAACGCATCTCCAACGCTGCATGGGAGAGGAAGCCGTCGCCCTCAGCTTTCTTGTATTCTGATTGCTAATCATGTCACGAGACCGCGTCTTCTTGGAGCTTACAGTAACTTGTTCATCTACGTTCACCTTGTATGCCTGCTTTGGTTGATCGGAAGCAAGTCTCGGGCCAAAGGGGGTGGCCCCTGTGCCCTGCTACTTCAAAGTTACCCAGTTCAGACAGAAAATGTGGGAATATAGCTTGGGCAGAATTGTGTTACGACTGCAGCGGCATGAAATCTTTGTGACGAGAATGTAGAGTCAGTGCTGCTTGCCAGCAAAATGATGCATCGCAACCTTACCCCATCAGCCTCTATGCTCTAGAGCTCTATGGCCGTTAATTTGCACGCGCTAGCTTTCAAAGTGGTTTTCTGAAATAGTGTGCATATTGGATGCCAGCCTTCAGGTCAGCAGCCATCCCAGACTCAGAGATGAGGATCGATGATGCAACACAGCGCAGATTCCTCAACACGGAAAGGGGGGGTCTTCTTTGCAATCTTCCTCCGCAAGATCGCTCCGTTCTCCACAGGCGGTGTCTGGAAGGCCATCGACCTAGCAGCCATGTGCGACCCCAAGTTGGTCTGCGTGCAAGCGGACCTCCAGGGATTTCGAACAGCTCGTGAAAGGTTTTGCAAGTCCTGCAGCTCTTTCATGTGTGCATATACGTGCTATCACCGTCCTCAGGGCTGCACGGCATGCTGGTGAAGTTGCCGAGCTGCAGCTGCAGCACACGTCGGCACTGCAGGCTTCTTTGAGCAGCTCCATCTAAAGCCTGATGCTCATTCGACCCTGAAGGTGCTTCAAAGCAAAGCAGACGTTTCACTGGGCCGTGCTCGTCTGGCAGAGGTGGCTTATTCCAAAGTTGAATTACCCAGATCAGAAACATGCCTCAGGTTCGATGCATAAGCTTGGAAGCAAAGAAGGCAGGAAGTTGCAAAGGAAGATCCAATGACAGCTAGGAAGCCTTCTGCAATGAAAGCTCATGTGGTCTAGGAGCGCTGCTGCTCGATGATGTTGATGCTTGTACAGGCCAGCTGGCATGCTGCGTCATGCTGCGTCTAGGCTTCATGACAGCGTGTGGACCTGTCAGGTTCACACGCGCGGCGAGGTTTTCGCAGCGTGGAGCAAAGAATCTCGACTGCAAGAAGCTGCATTGCAAAGCTTTCTTCACAGTCTTCTCTCCCCCACCTGAGCTCAGATAGGAAAAACTATGCCATGTGTGATCCAGCAGAGTGTAAACGGTTATGTTCAGGCCATGCCCACTTTAAAGTCTAGAGATTCTAGAGTCTAGAAGTAAATCTTTGCACAACAAACAAGGCGTGTCAGTTGTCGAGATCGCTTCGCCAGACTAAAGTGTCTATGGCTTTCGCGCCGAGCTCACTTTTAGGTTTTCTCGACATGGTCCTTGCGTGGCTTGGCACCCGCATTCCCTCGCAGGTCTTGCTGCGTGCCTTCGAGCAGCGAGAGGCAATCGGCATTGGCAAGTTACAGCTTGTCAGGCGGTTTGTGAGTTTTTGGATCCAAGTCTTTGCCTCGAATGGTCCTGCACAGCTGGGCGGCCGCGGCGGGCTCGGATCGGCCCTCGTGTGACAGCATCGTGGTGGCTTGCGCCGAGCCATGCCGAGGTGTGCCGCACTGAGCTTTCTGATCGAAGGCGAATTCATACGGAGGCCCAATTGAGGAATCCCCAAAGTCTCGCCGCATCGAGCATTTCGGCTCCCCTCCAGGCGCTGCTTTCAGGTCGTGAATCCATGTTTTCAACTTAGACTGGGGCAATGTAATGTGACTTGGTCTTCTTGATGCCACGACACAGCTAAGGCATCAATCACGACTATCCTGGCTAATGTGCAGCCACATTTCATCTAATCTTCAGGCGGGAAAGCTTTTAAGAACTTTGAGACTGGTTCCTGTGATTCAGAGTACCAGACCTTGGAAGGCCTGTGCCAAAGAGCTCTTTCTGTCTTGGAGATGTGTGGTCGCAAACTTGATCGTCTGGAGGTGGCAGTCTCTGAATCTCCTGAAGCCACTTTGCAGCCTAGGCCCTTTCTGCTGGTTCCAGAGGACTGCATGCACGATTGCGCCTTGAAGAGGCGCCAGCCTGATTTTGCGAGCAGAGCCAACAATGATGGGACAAGGGCTACTGCAACAGCCATTCCAAGCAAGCTGCAGCAGCTGCTTGCCGGCTCCTGCAGTTGAGTCATGTGGGCCACAGTGATCTGACATGATCCGACATGAGCATTGCAGAGGCTCGTCGAAGTGCCGCACAAGGATTCCTGTTACGGTGCGACTCCTCAGTTTGCAAGTACGGGTGCGTGTGTTTCAGAAGGATTTGTGGAGAAGGTCCTTGTCCTTCAACAAGCCAACTTTATCTCTTGGCTGAGGCTACGTGAGAATCACGGTTCAAAATTAACAATGCAAGACGTTTTCGGGGTTTGGTCGAAAGAGGCGGGCAGTTCTTGAATGTCCCATTCATGTTGCAAAGTGAAATGGAGCAATCAGCAGACAGGTGTTGCTCCGTCACAATGGTGAGTTCCGAAGTCAACTTGAGCGGGCTCGGGCAGCCACCTCAAGTCTGTTTCGAGTCACGGCGTGAGGCCAACATGAGCTAGTTACCTCACTTCGCCTTGTTTAGGCTCTGCACGTGCAAGAGTCCAAGTCTACGACTTTCAAATGGCTGCTAATGCTGCAAAACTCCAACGAGGATTTGGCTGGTTTGTGTTTTGGGCCGCAGACCACCCGGTCTGCGTCAGGATGCCTTGCTCGCTCGCGCATTTTTCGCTCTACGCTTGGAGACCCAGGAGCGTGTCCAGCAGGCGCACTTGGCGTTCTGACATGTTTGCATGCTCAAGCACCTTCAAGTGGAGGCTCGTACGCGGGCCTGGAGTGCACAGCAGGCATCTGAATTGGTGTCTTGTCATGGGCTCAGATCGGGACATGACACCGCAACATCCCCCTTCAGATTCCCCCTGAATTAAAGAATGTCAAAGTCGCGCCAAGAGGTTTTCCCCGTGCCCAAAAAAGTGGAACCCCAAAACGCCACCTTCTGGCTGACAGTAGCCACAGGGCGCTTCTGGGATTGCATAGTAGGAGCTTTGGGTTAATGTGCAAGATGTGGACTGGCGATTTGTGCGGCATGGCAGTACAGCATGAATGCAAGAGCTTGGCTTCAAGTCGTTGCAAAGAAAGATTATAAAACGGACTCCATGCCATGAGTTGACGTTTCCCCCCATTTCATTCATTCGTAAAAATGCGATGGAACCTCCCCCAAGGTGCAAATGGCAAGGCGGTTCAGGCAGCCTTGGCCACAGTTCGGTGGAAGCGAGAGCAAATACTGAAGATTGCGTATTGTCCAGAAACATGTTTTCAGCTAGCGCCTGATGCACCCCACTTGAAGCAACTGATTATGTCAGCTGGAAGGTGCAAGAATCCAGCATTTTGTCCTGTTGCCAGATAATGTTGTACTCACCCGAATGGGCGTGTAGAAAAGGAAGGCATTTGAACGTGGCAGCACAACAAATCCGCATGCAGTCCTGACAGCATCAGGTCTTGGTTGCCATGGACAGGAGCGGGGTCTCTTTGCAGAAATGTGTTCATTCCTCAGCACATCTCGTCATGTGTTTGTGTCAGAGGCTTCAGTACTGCATTGAAAGGCGTTCTCAGAGTGGACAGCATTTGTCCATGCTGGCAAGACTTCTCGAAGTTTGGAGGCTCGTGTGCTTGTCAATTGCAGACTGCCGATGTCAGCATTTGGCCAGGCGCATCAACTAAGGGTCGCAACGCTGCAGTGCCATTTTGAGAGCACCATGTCTGGCTTCTTCAGCCGTTCCGTCGCACTGCTGACCTCTCAGTCCCACCATGCGCGGTCATCTTGCTGTTACTTTGTTGTCGAGTGAGGACAAGGCTGAGCAGGGCTTTGCTGGCGTGGGCACGTGCAGCACGGCAACGTGGCCTCCAAAACTTGCAAGCCCGCGAGCGAGCCAAATGCCCAGTCTACAGCTGCAGAAGAAGTGAATATGTGGAGCAGCGTGACGTAACTTCCAATTCCCTTGCTCCTTCCGAGGAGCAGTTTTCCGCCTGGCGCCTGCGCTTCGTGGAATCAGCGACGTGCTGGCAGGGCAAGGCCCGCCCCGCCAATGAGAAAGTTTCGCAATGTGCCGCTTCTGAAAAGGACTCCGATCAGCTTCTTGCTTTCCACTGCTGGCAGGTTGGTTGCCGAGCTTTCTTGCTTTCACTGGGGGGGGTGGGGGCAGGGGCGGGGGAGGGTGCAGGGGGAACGGGAGTGGGTGGTGGGGTGGGAAGGAGGACCAGCTGAAGAACCCAACGGAACAGCACTCAACCCCGGATCAATGTCGATGGATGCGTCCTGAAGAGGGGGTTCAAAGGGGGTGGAAACATGTGGAAACTACTCCCATGTTGCTGGTCTTAGATCTAGATTCCGCAGGCCTCCGGCCTGGGCAGATTGTTTTGCTCATTTCGTCTGGTCTGCTCGTCGTTTTGGTGAGGACAGTGCTGTGAAACTTTTGGACCTTAATCCGGAGTGCATAAGTGCGTAGCTTCTGGGTGCAGCTGCTGAGTTCACAGGCAAGCTATCATGATACCTTGGACATTTCCTGGAAGAGGGGCCGTTTTGGATTGGGTTTGCCGCGAATTGCACTTCGCTGTGGCCTTTGACCTTTTCTGGAAAGCTGGTAGGGAAAGGTAAGGTGGGCGAAATAACTTGTTTTTCAGGCTGCGGATTCTGCAATCTTGAGCAACTTTAGGGGTACTTCGGACTACGTAGCTAGAGCGGTTTGACTTCACTGGAAGCACTACCACTCAGGGCCTGTCCATGATAACCCAGTTACTTGTACCAGTTTACAGCATCGTGCTGAGGCTTGGATACAATTTTGCACGCTGGCAGCCAGGCCTCCAGCTAGCAGTGTAAAATGAGGGCCTCCAAGCCTTGCACAGGGATCGCGCGTCTGCAAAATTCCTCAAGCAGCTGCATCAACTGCAGATGTTCCGCGCCTGGTGCACCTGGTGCGCCCATCCACAGTACAGCGATCCATTGAGGCAGTGGTCAAGGGCGCAGATCCTGATGGTGGGGGCGTCCCTGCAGGCGATGCGCTGCGTTGCCAACCTCATGCCCACGATGCTTTAGGGCACCTACCTCTGTTCTGCTGCAAAGCTGAGGTGCAAAGGGTCTTCCTAGTAAGGGCCTGTTTTTCAGCGTGGTGTCGGGCTGGAAGCCTTGCACGAGCGCTGGGCGACCGGCAGGACGCCCGCATCCACGCCCGCCTCATCTAAGTGGCACAGATGCTTCTTCCGCAACAAGTGTCAGGAGTGTCAGAGATTGCAGATGCTGTTGGCGCGAGTGCTGTATGCCAGAGATTTGGCTCTTCAGCGTTCGGTTCTCGCCCTGCTTGGCTGACAGTGATGGCACTCAGCAATGATCTTCAGAGGCCTCGCCAGCAAGACACAGGAGCAACCTGTTGGCTTCTGGTTTCAACTCGCGCCCGTCCCAGATTGGAAACATCATGTCTCAGTAATTAATCAGATTTGTCCAAATGTTGCCAGTGCCTGCTCTAGCGCAGCTCAGCACTTCCGGGTGTCGCAGTTGCAGTAGCAATGGCTTCAGGCTTGGGCCATGTGGCGTCGGCTTCGCTCGGCTCTCACACTTCTGTTGTGCAACTGTTGGGTAGCAGTTCAGTCATGCTGAGGTCTGGAAAGAATGATGATTGAGGAATTGTACATTGCACACGGTAGAGATGCATATTGTTAGTGTGCAAAAATGTGGTTTGTGTGAAGGAGTGTGGTTCAGCCCGTGTGCTCCTTGGACAGTTGCAGGCGCTGTTGGAAGGGAAGTCTGAAAAGGTTGTCGTATGGATGCTGAGCTGAGCCTTCAGGAAAGCTGGGTCCAGCATGAGATTCTGCAACAGGCGCAGGCTTGCGGAAGGGAAACATGCATGTCTTGAGAATGCGGTGGCGTTGCAGCACTTTGCTTTGACCATCAAAATTCGAAGCCATTTGTGGTTGAAGATCACATGGTGGGCTGTCAACACTCACTTCACAAGTGTGGTTTCAACTGGGGCAGCGAGAAAAGGCAATCTACCAAGTTCGAGGCCTGAGACGAAAGTGTTGCATGCAGCCGCTTTCCGCGAACTTGTTGCTTCAGGGTGACGTATGCTTGCCCCCAAACCTCTTGTGAGGGGGGCTTGCCGTAAAGCCCTTCCACAAATTCTTGCTGCATCGTGGCTAGATCATCAAGACCATCAGAAACAAGGGTCGGAGCCCAGAATACAGTAACGCTGCGACCTTGTAGCGCGTCCTTCTTTCTCATCCCTAAAAAGGTCCACTGACTGACGTCTAAAGGTATGGATCATACACTTGCCATGGGAGGAGGAAGCAGATCAACAAGCCTGCCATCGCTTGGAAACCATGTTGCGATCGCCACCACCTTAACATTGAGACGATGACCCTCCGGCACAGCTTGCATTGTGGAAGAGCTTAGCCGCCTGAGCCGGCTTAGCTTGCTGAGATGTTGTCTAGATGAAGAGTTTGCGACCCGTGTATGGAAGGAGCCAAGATGGCATGTGGGACTTGGTGGCCTGAAGCTTGGCACACCCGGTTTCAAATTGTGAGGCATGCCCGTGTCACTTGAATATGAGGCCAATGTCGCGTCTCCACAAGGTCAGCCCGCGTTGGCTCTTTCTGTCGCGTGGGCAATCACGACTCACGAGTTTGTGATCTGGAATCTGGCCATGGCTCAGGGCAGCAAGCACGCAAGAAATGCAACGCGCATTCGCAGTTTCCATCCGGGCAATGGAGGGAAGTTCAAAAGTTTCGTCCTACAAACGAAGAGCGGCCGTCTGACCAATGGATGCGGCAGAGCGAGCGGAGCGAAGGCTCGCCAGGCTCGCGTGGCCTTTACCTCGAGTTCGTGCCATAAGCCGTGCCTGTGCACAGGCAAGCTCTCCGTCAGCTTGCTCCACGTGTGTATTCTGCTTGGCGTGCAAAGCGTGGTGGCAAGTTCAAACCAGGTGAGAACCAAAGCTGCTCGTTCAGTCATTGCCACCCTGAGATGTTCTGTGAGGTCAAATTGGCATGCGTTGTCCACGTTGGAAACTCCGGCAACGAGCTCGCGGCCTTTGCAGCAATCGCAAGGACCTGGGGAGTGCCACAGCTGCAGTGACAACATGTTGTGAGTATCGTATGATGTGGTCGCATGTTGATGCAATTGTATGCATCGTATTCTGCGTTGAGGTCAAGTGCAGATGGCTTTTGGGCTTGGTGAATTCAACTCAAACTTTGCGAGAAGTGAAAGAGTTGCTTGGCAGCCAATAGCCCTGCCAGTCCGATACAGGTAGATGCATGGTGGTTTGATTTTGAAGGCTTGTGAATGGAACCCGGGCGCGGGTCTTCGAATCTAGCGCCGCCACTTCTTTGGAGGCTGTCGTCCACAGCATGTACAGTAGGTCATTCATGTTGTGCTTCGTGATTGCACCCGAGGTGTTGCTGCATACCCTGCAGTTCCCTGGAGCATTCCCTCGCGGTCCGCCAACACTAATGTGCGGCTTTGCTGACTCGCCATAGCCTCGCTTCGAGCTTTACATCTTACATGATGGACTAGCGTAGAAGTCTGATCTTAGGTCCATGTTCTTGATTGTGGAGAATTTCCTGAGAAGCCTCAGCGAGGCACGTGGCAGACTCCTTTGTCACGTCAAAACGTGTTGTAAAAACGTGTTGAAATTGAGAGAAGTGTTGAGGTGGGCCTCCTGCAGCCGAAGGACGAAAGAGCTCTCTCCGCTTTCTCAGCTCTCTGCGGCCAAAGGCTTCTTTGCCAGGCCAAGACATGCCGAAGACGTGCAAAAAAAGAAAGGTCCTCTCTTTTCTTTAAAGAGCTTCGACGTCATGTCACTGCAAGACGTTGGCCGCGGCACGGGCTTTGCTGCAGCTCCCTGCCGCAGAAGCTGCCAGGAAGATTCAGGAGAAGTTTTTTAAGCTGGTCTAGGACCTAGGATTCAGCCTTTGCCTGTGCCAGGAGAGAGCGCTGCGCTTGCACCGGTGTGGGCATCGACCAGAAGAGGCTTCGAAGCATAACAGCATGCCTCAGTTTGCTGTCAGCAAGCATGTGGAATCCAGAGGTCTGTGGGGCAGCAG
This sequence comes from Symbiodinium pilosum, assembly GCA_905231905.1. Classification (NCBI taxonomy): domain Eukaryota; class Dinophyceae; order Suessiales; family Symbiodiniaceae; genus Symbiodinium; species Symbiodinium pilosum. Next base: position 31,405 of record CAJNIZ010018646.1, read on the forward strand.
TAGGCGCGGCGCAGCAATCACTCTTCTTGAAAGAGAGCGCCAAGCCTTGCAGTCTGCAGGAGCAGTGTATCCTGCAGCACTGCATGCGACAGGAGCCTCTTCACATTACAGCTCCCTACCGAGCAGTATTACATAGGCTTGGTTCCATCGTTGTTGTTGATCCTTGCCATAACTGAGGTCTCTTCGCTTCGCTATACCGGAGTTTTCCGCTGGCTTCCGCGTGGCGGTGCAGGCGGAATCCTCAGGGGTTTTGGGATGCTGCTGTGTGGCACTGTGTTTCCGTTTTGCGGCTTGAGGCCGGAAGCTCCCCTGGCCGTGCATGGCCAAGACCGGATGGCAGGACGTCTTCGAGTTGCGGTGAGTGTTCTCAGTTTTTCCGCTACTGTACAGGGGTAGCAGAATTTATGTAGTCAGAACACCATCAGAAGCACTGCAAAGAGCAATGAGGTACTGATCGGCTCTCTCGTGCGGGCTCCAGCAGCCACGCTATTACTTCTCGGCCGCCTTTTCATTGAGGAGGCTGGGGCAGGAAGGTCCGGAAAGGATAGCTTTCGGCGTCTCGCAGCATGCTGCAGGTGCATTACCAAGTTTTCGTTACTTCTCAGCACTGACTATAATTGCGGGCCCGCCAACTGAATTCTGCAGCGCTCAGGTTTACACGGCTCCGATATTCGATTCCCCTGCTTGCAATGATGCGATTGCGATTCTCCTTGGTGAGTGGGTGTCAGCAAGGTTGCAGGCCAGCCACTCGCTTGTACCCTGTACCCGCATGCAGCTTGTCAATTGTGTGCATAGACTGAGGTGGCATCCCTTGAAGATGTTGTTCTTGAAGAGTACTTCCAGTCTATTGTGGGATCCCAGCACATGCGACAGTGGTTCAAGCTGCGGAAAGCGTACGCAATGATGGAGGAGTTGCACTAACATGAATCTTCAATCGCCTCGTGAACATTTGCTCTGCAGGATCACGAGCGATTGCATGGCTGGAAGTTTGATTTGGTGCTTGGCTGTGGATGTCAGAGATGGCCACACGCAGCTTACCGCAGCTTGCTTTTCGATGAAGGTTCTCAAGTTTCGAACAGACGTGGAGTTGACTGCGCCGCTTCAACTTTCAGACTTCCCCGAGGCTGAGCCCTCAGCGAAGGACAGGAGAACAGTTGCAGCGATTGCAGGTTTTGACTGGCTCGGTGGTCTACAGCGCGCATGATGTGGTGTTCTTTTGCAATCGCCAGGTGCCAAACTTGGTGCGCTGAGTGGTACCTGCTTGACGATTTACTTGCAAAGCAGTTTGACGGTAAAAGTCAGCGCCTCCTAGACTCGCATTGCTTTAGTGACATAAGCATAAAGTATCTTGTACGGGGAATGCAAACACTCAGCAGATTATTGGCTTGCAGAACTACTTGCAGCTCAGCAGCCACAAATTGCAAAGCTTGCTGAAACAAGAAACCAAACTTCCCAGCACGTCATTTCAGAGGCCCAGCAGTTTGCAAGCAGCTTGCCGCACAAGGTCTCTGCACCTTGGTTGTAAACGTGTCACTCCCATAACCAACATTTTGGGGTGGCAGCCTGGGAGGGGGAGTTAAAACGGTGGGCAAGCCATACTTGGAACTGAAATTCTTCAGGGCATGATGCAGCCACGTTTCAAGTTCCCGAGTTGATGTGCTGCACGTCAGTCCAGGTGGCCCACACCTTGCTGAATGACATCCTTGAAAAGTTCATCGCTCGCTCTGGGAACGAAAGCAGGCAGACTCAGACCTTGTCAGTCAAACATGATGATGCTTGTTGGCCATGATCAGAAAACGATTTCTACAAACCTGCTGCGGTAGACATACTTGCATACATGGATGGATTGATATTTGCTGCCAGGCTGTTGCCATTGGACTATGGCAGACTCCTGCGTGCAGACGAGGGCAATGCAATGCCTTTGCAGGTTTGCGTTTGAGATAGCAATGCAATAGCATGTGGGGAGGCCTGCAGTTTCATTTTTTTAGCAACATCACTCAACGCGTTTGTTCCTTCCTCGACAGGTTTTCCCTGACGTGCATTGGAGTTTTCATGCTGCTGTTGTCGGACACGAACGAAAACCAGGCCAGACCAGCTGCAGTTGCAATTGAATTTATCTTCCAGAATTAGGCTAGGATATTTGGATTGTGCGGAGCAGGCTTTGAAAACGGATCTGAGCGCACTGAGTATATGCAAGCAGAGCACCCTCCCTTCCGTCTTTGAAAAGTCAAGCGATACCTGTGCTAGAGATGGAGCTCTAATTTTTGATGTTCCGCTCCGCAACCCGGAGAAAGAATCAGAAAGAAGGAAGAAGTATCTGCAAGGACGGTAACCCTGTAGTGACTTTAGTGATAGTGCGATAAATCCTGGCTGATCCTGGCTGAGGTATGTTTGCGTCGGTCGTTCGCAGATTCCGTGCTGACTTGGAGGCAGCACACAGGCGGAGTGAGCAGGGAGAGGCGGTCCCACGGCTGCAAGTTCTCAGACTTCTTCTTGATACGTGTGTGTTTAACGACGATGATCGTTATTTTCCTTGCATTTTCAAGGTGCAGACAGTTTCTGGCCACTGGAGGCAATTCACTCCTGGCTTGTGTCTCTGCAGAACACACTGGTTGAGCCAGGTTCCGAAGTGATACCAAGCAGTACCAGCATTGGCAACGCACCAACCGCCTTCCACGCAACAACGAAATGTGCTCAATGAGGCCTTGCACTTCATGTTCATGCTCTTGACATTGCGTGAGTCTGACTTGAGGCATTGGTTTTACCACGTGCACCGTGCAGAGCCGGAAGTGCTGATGCGGGGCTGGACCGGAAGCTCCATGAAGCTCTCGAGGACCAGGTCAGCCAAGTTGGGCTAGATATTCTCGTGCAAAAACAGATGAAGACGATGACGAAGATGACCATGACTATGACTATGACTATGACGATGCTGATGTTGCTGTTGTTGTTGTTGATGATGATGATGATGATGATAATGCTGGTGGTGGCTGTGGCGCGCCGGTAGCGGGGTTGGTGGCGGTGGAGTGGTGATGTTGATCATGTTTGGAAGGCACTACCACCATTGCAATTGCGAGCCTCCCGAGTCTAGCGCTCAGGACAACTGTGGAAAGAAGCTGTCACTTGTGTGAACTAGTCGTGGTGGCTTAAAGCAGCACTGTAGAAGCTGTTAATGAGGTGCGTGCCAACGGGTTGGCCTCATCCATGGCAAGTGCACAAATGTGCCGACTTCGCCAACTGCTCGATTCACTTCGACAAGATTTGCTGCGCGCAAAACTGTGTGCTGATGCGTTTTGAATGCAAGGAATTCTGCTTGCAGCCATGGTTGATCCTGCTACTAGCTAGGCAAACGAAATCGATGTCTCTCTAAGTACAAGCCTCCCAAAATCCTTTTTTATCAAATGAGATGGCCCCTGTCCACCCCTCGTTCTTGTCCCGCATGCTGGTGCAGATTGCTGTTGCGATTGTGGGCGGTGGCCATGTGCTTCAACAGGATTGTGATTAGAAGCTTAAACCGATTTCAATGATTTCAAAAGTTGAACGTCAACAAAGCTTACCGTAATGAATCAACAGACTCGCAATGTGATTTCGAACGAAGTCTCGCGCACCCTCATCGGTTCCACTCAGGTCCCTGCGGCTTTGCTCAACGGTCCGTTGTCGAACCCAAGCCACGGAAAAGTTCCTGCTCATCCAAGCAGCAAGCAGGGCATCCACCCCACGCAAGCTTCTTTCAAGCATCTTCTCAACCAAAGCGAGACGAACATCTCACTGGAAGTCCTTCAACAAGTTTTCCCAGGCAAAGCAGAAGCTCTCTTACAAGTGGAGCTTCCTTATCTGATGCTTTAGGAGACAAGGTGGTTTGGAAGAAGAGTAGTTGATTGAGTCGGAAAATAAGGAAGCATTGCTAAGCAAGAGAAAGGACAGATGTGTGCGAAAGAAGGTGTGAATCTTGCACATTGCAGAGATGGCGAGAGGTATAAAGGCCCTGCTCACTTCCATGGGTCGGCATGCTCAAGACACGTTTGAGGTGGCAGCTTCTCGTGTTGTTTTCACCGTTGCTGGCCGAAAGGCAGAATGTTGTGTCATCAGGTACAGCAAAACAAGATATCAAACGATGATGCTCAAGCTGATGTTGGTGTTTTTACCAAGCCGAACTTGTTTAGCCGATTCATCAGCATGTCAGACTTACTCCATTTCTTCCCGAGGGTAACCCATGCAGAACAAGCTAGGGAGGGACCACAATTGCGGAAGCATGTGACTCATAATGGTATAACATGTTACTTGTAAGATACAGGTCCCTATGGATGCAGTTGGCCAGTATTGGTGCTGTGTGTTGCTCGAAAGGTCTGAGATTCAAATTTCCTACATCTAGCATGCAGATGTAGTCTGGACAATGACAGTGCTGATGCAGGCGTGGCTGAGAGCGGGCCAATTCAGCGACTACCACCCCCAAATATTTGTCAGCACTTCCTTGTGTAGGATGACCATCGGTTGATGCAAGCAGCTGGAAAATTGCAGCCCGAGATCCGTGGTCCGTTAATCGTCCAGACACCATGGGGAACGGGCAGAGTTGAGTGTGGCCAGGTCTCATTGTTGTCTTGGCTCTTCTGATTTTCGCAGTCGTGGGGACGCTCTACATCAGGAGAAAACGACAACAACAGGTGTTGCTGGCATTCTTACCCTGATGCTTGATGCCCTTGTTATGAGCTTGCTGCACTGCTCTTATCCCGGATCTGCTTGTTGAGCCCCAAGCTTGTGTGACAGCATTTGCTCCTGTCAGGCGCGTGAAATTGTGGAACCGCTTAATGATGGATGACATGGGCCGGCACAGGTTGACTGAATCAGTTCCTTGATCCAGCTCTTAGGGATTTAGTGATGTGGGGATAGAATCATATGAGCTGTTGTAAATCTGATACAGAAAGATTAACCTGTGTAGTTTGTCAGTGCTTGTTTCGTACTTATCTCCTCAGTGGAGGTGGGTGCCCTCCGGCCGGGCGGATTCTGTTTCAAGTGCAATCGTTAGTTCATAGCTTGACTATCGATGTTCAGCATTTGCAGAGGAAGGTTGTTCTATGGATGTACTGCTTTGCACAACCAAGAGCAAGCATATGCGATGAATCCTGCAAACACTGTTTGTGCAGCCCTTGCTGTTCTTATGACTGCTGACTAGCATTGGCTCGCCTTCAACTTGATGACAAGACAAGGCGCCACATGCGAACACTAGATGCGCCTCCTCCATGTTCAAGCAATTCCTCGCCGGGGCCATTCTAGGACAATGTGACTTGTCCCACTGCACATACACAATCAGAAGTTCCACCAAATCTAAGCTAGAAGCTATGAGAATGCTGACGCTGGCCACAGTTGTCTAGATGAAAGATGAATGGCCTCTTCGGCACCCTCCTTCGCTTGCACGGGTGACTGTGGCGTCCTCGGTTGCTTCCTGTGCAGGAGCCTCTTTACTATTTGAAAATTGCAAGAGTTGCGAGGTGCATGCGCCGGCAGCGCCACGGAAGTTTGGAATCCTCGCCTGCTTCGTGGTCGCTGCCTTAGAAGTCGTCGTCAGAATCGCCTTGCATCGCTTTGCCATGCTTTGCTCCGAGAAAAGCTGATGATAGAAAGACCACCGAGTACTAGGCCCTCCATGGGCTGGCGCTGCAGTTTTGCATCCAGACATCCGGGCAGGCTCATGAGGCAGCGCTGCCTGCATTTTCAAATTTGCCTGATCCAAGTCTAAGTGTCAGGCGGCCCTTGAGCGCATCAGAAAACTCAACAGAGAGCATTTCCTCAACGGCACAAAGGAGGAGGACCTTCAGAACTCTGAGCAATGCCAGCTTCAGCCCACCTTGCAGCGGACAGTTTCAGCAGTTGGCCTCGCAAGACGGCCGCCATCCTTTCGAATGGACTCTTGCTCATGAACACTCTACAAGGTACCGTTGACCAAAAGTACAGTTTAGGGCCTAGGGATCTTGCGTTGACTTGCGTTGCTTGTAGACACCCAAGTGCTACCAAGCTTGTAGCTGAAAGAGCTCACAGGACAAGTTGCCACAGGAGCAGTTGCCCTCGGAGTGGGCCCACGGCTAAAGCTGCTCAAGTCCTTCCACTGCAGTCTTACACGCCCATTGGGCAGACGCGAACATGTTTTGACAAGTTCAATCTCTCTTCTAAGGCCCCAAACCCGTGGGCCAGTGCATCGCTTTTTGCTACGATGCTCGGCGAAGAAAGCTGTTGCATGATACTGTAGCAGACCACTGTGGGAATGAAGTTTCGGAAGCTGTGACGACTCCCCGCTACCCAGGATCTCCCTGCATGTCTTCTTCCATCTGTTCTGCCACTGGAAGGCCAGTAAGCAGTGAAGAGACTCTAGGAGCTCTGCCTGGCCTGCAGGTCGGGTTCCGAGCTTTCATGCTATTTCAACCGGCCAGCAAATTACGCGAAGGCTTCTATGTGCAGGTACGCCGTTCTTGGATTCTCGATTTGTCTTCACAATTTTCATTGCGAGTGATAAATACGAAAGCCCAATCCATTCACCGGCAGGTTACGCCACTACCGCTGCAGCCTTACTCTTTTACTTCGGAACAAACAAAATATGTGCCCGCATGTTTTGGACTTGCAAGGGTTCATGGAAGGCATGCCTGCTATCAGGCACAGAGGGCGGCCGGCCCTTGTGCGGCTGACGTTGGAGCCTCGAAGTAGCCAAGCTTCTCCGTTTTCATCCTGCCTGCCTTTGCCTGGCTTTGGTTTTGAGGTTTTGCGAAACCACCTTGCGCCTGACCTTCATTTTCCAGCGGCAACATTATGAATGCCTTGAGCCAGGCCTTCCTTCTTTCCAAATTGCATTTACGTTTTGCATGATTTGCAGTGCTCGACATAGTTCTTCAGGGGAAGGCGGCACCGATCCGGATGAGGAGGCGACGTGCAGCAGCATATTGTTTCGTTCAAAGACCTGCTCCACAATGCTCCACACGGAGCCTTTTGTCTTACCTCCTGTAGCTCCAGGCGGTATGGCAGGAGGCGAAGTTCCTGCGCTGGCAGCCGCTCCCCGTTTTGTTTCCCAAGCCCCAAGTCGTTCAATGGACACCAATTCCTTAGTTTCTGACCTCCGAATGCTTTCTCTTGAAGTTCTGTCTTGTCCCCTCTGCAGCCCTGACTCAGCTCGTTGGCCCTCCTCCA